>JAHKKF010475203.1:0-23518 GCA_019740295.1 Labeo calbasu
TGGGTGGCTGGTTTCAGACGATCTTGGAAGTGAAGATGTTGGATGTGGAGGCCCTGGGCTGGTGTGGTTATACGTGGTTGCGGTTGTGAGGCCGGTTGGACGTACTGCCAAATCCTCTGAAAAGCCTTTGGAGATGGCTTATGGTAGAGAAATGAACATTCAATTCATGGGCAACAGCTCTGGTGGACCTTCCTGCAGTCAGCATGCCAATTGCACGCTCCCTCAAAACTTGAGACATCTGTGGCATTGTGGTGTGTGATAAAACTGCACATTTTAGAGTGGCCTTTTATTGTGGCCAGCCTCACCTGACAGAATGACAGAAGGACAGAATCACCTGTCCAATAATCATGCTGTCTAATCAGCATCTTGACATGCCACACCTGTGAGGTGGGTGGATTATCTTGGCAAAGGAGAAATGCTCACTAACACAGATTTAGACAGATTTGTGAACAATATTTGAGAGAAATAGGCCTTTTGTGTACATAGAAAAAGTCTTAGATTTTTGAGTTCATCTCATGAAAAATGGGGGCAAAAACAAAAGTGTTGCGTTTATAATTTTGGTCAGTGTAATTCTGATCCCTGTGTTATCCAAAGTTGAAATTTTCTAGTTATTTTGTCAAACATGTTAGTAAAACAGTGATACACAGCTAATATTCCTTCAAAATTTCCTTCAAGATTAACAATATTTCAGGATTTATTTATTTATTTATTATTTTTATTTTATTTTATTTTTTATTTAAAGTATTTATAGATTGTTCTCTAATTTTGATCTCCACTGTACGGTGGTAATGCAAGTATGCCGCATTGCCGTATATAAACATCTTACTCTAAAAGGGTGTATGTTAGCACTGTGATCCCAAGAAAGCATGAAGACACACCACAGCCTATGTATGTAATAAGAGTGAGGATTTGCTCATTCTTCTCATCGATTGGAGTTCTGGACACATCCTTTAAAAAAGAGAACGTTTTTTCCTTAATAAATATTATTGAGGCCAAAGTATCCAATGCATATATATGCATCAAGCACAGAATCATGTCATACCAGCAGCACTCCAAAGTGGGTCATGTGATCACACAGACAGGTTGTGTAATCACTGCTGCTATTATACGTCCAGCACCCATTCGGATTCCATCCTCCGTATCCACCTAAAACAAGAACATACACAAACCCACCCACACCCACAGCCTTATGAAATATAGCACCTAATGTAGGAATAATAATAATAATATGTTGTCCAAGTGACTTGCCATTCTTGTTGAAATCCCAGTAGACACACTGGACATCCTGGTCTTTCTGTTAAAGATAAAGTCAATTTAGAAATGATTTCTGCCAGTGTTTTTTAATTTCCTAGACATCTCTATAAGAACTACTTACAGTTTTAGTTGTTAGATGGTGCAGAGTGACCGCAACATATTCTTTTAGGTTTTGAATGGGTCCTGTGGCATTAGTCACACTTACAGACACCACGAAAGTGTTCAGTTTTTTCCCATCTGGGTCATTCTGAGACAAAGTAGTGTGTCAAAATAATATAACAATGAGATAGACAAACAAACTGTAAAATTAACATCTGCCACATATGAATATAAAGTCACCTTTATTTGAAAAAGAGTTGGAACACCGTAAAACTGAAACAACACACGGGGGCTGGTGTTGTTCATGATGGGGAATCTCTCTTGTATTTCAGAGGGCAGAGAAATGAAGGCCACTGTACCATCAAAAGGATGCCGGTTGATATAAATCTGTAGAAGAAAATCATTACATTTGACTTGTATGATGATTTATATGATTCATTACATTATATTTTTATAGATATAAAACAAATTTGAACTTACTGGCCAATTTTGTCTGAAACATTCAATGATTAATACTTGATGCTTAATTTATAATTATTAAATATATAATAAATTATATTATATTATATTATGTTTAGGGCTGTCAGTTTAACGTGTTGACACGATTGCTGATTTTGTCCCGATCTATCATGAGCTTACATGTGATTTTATACAACAGTTCAGTAAATAAGAAGTTGATATTGTGTTATATTTTACACTTAATGTTATGTTTTTGCTCAGTTTTGCAGAGAGCGCATTACCTTTGAAGCCAGAGCAGAATTGTTGAGTGTCTCCGAGCAATACAGCTGTGTTTAGTTTCTGAATGAATCTGTGTTTTGAATGAATCATGTGAACCAATGACTCAAAAGCCCATTCATAAAGAGAGCCATTTAATTCATTCCTGAATGAATTAGCCGTTTGAACGAATCAAAACGAATGAATGAATGAATGACTCATAAAGACATTTACCACCACCTGCTGGCAGATTTAATTTCTTATTTAGAGTATAATTTCATTAACAAAAAGAATAAGAATAAGAATAATAATAAAAACATTAAAGGGATAATTCACCAAAAAATAAATAATTTCCTCATCATTTATGAACTCCCATGTCGTTTCAAACCTTTCTTTTGTGGAACATAAAAGAAACTATTTTAAAGACTGTTGGTAACAAAGCTGTTTTGATTACCAATGACTTTGTATGACATTGTATGAACAGAAATACTGAGATATCTGTCAAATTATCTTCTTTTATGTTCCATAGTTTACGTTAGGCTGTTGCAGCCTAAATGTTTGTGTGTAATAAATTCTATGTTGAATCAAATAAAATATTTTTTTTCTAAAGCTACAATTTGTAATGTCTACTTGATACTTTCTCATTTAACACAAAAATAGCTTTAAATAATCTTTTGTGGGTATTTTCACTGTCAAATTTATTTTGCGATTAATTAGATTAATTAATCGAAACATCATGTAATTAATTAGTTTAAAAATTTTAATTGACTGACAGCCCTAATTATATATTATATTATAATGCAGAGTGTTTCAAAAGTTTGGGGGTGTCAAGATTTTGTTTTTTACTTATGCTCACAGAGGCTGCATTTATTTGATCAAAAATATAGTAAAATAAAATTGTATTGCAATATTTATAATATAAAATAATTTTTAATCATATTTAAATTATTTTTTTTGCATCATTACTCCAGTCTTCAGTGTCACATGGTCCTTCAGAAATCATTATATTTTGATGCTCAAGACACATTTCTAATTATTATCAATGTTTAAAACAGTTGTGCTGCTTAATATTTTTTTGTGGAAACCGTGATGCATTTTTAACAATATACAGGTCTTTACTGTCACTTTTCAATGCAATTTAAAGCATTCTTGCCCGATAAGTATAATTTCTTTTTAAAAAATCTTACTATCCCCAAACATTTGAACAGTAGTAGAACAAAATAAAGTTCCAGTATTTTCATAAGGTGCTGTGCAGTTGTGCTCACCTCAGGGTTTAAGCCTTTGTTAGTGGATGAGACTCCAAAGGTGAGGTTGTGAAAATTTCCTTGGTCAATATTGACCACTGATATTGCTAAGGCAGACGCTGTTAAACTAAGTGACCCTCCAGGGAACCCAAACATCTGGTCTCCAACAGACTCTGTGATGTTCAGAATACTACACAAATACAGAGAAATATTTTTTTTTGTTTACATAGAAAGTATAAAATCTGCCTGTAAAACCTTTTACATACAACACCAGACTTAATTGCGCACAATATATTTCACTGTTAACCACGTAAATTAAATGATATCCTACATTTGTTTGATTTTTATTACTTTAATGGTTTCATAAAAATCAAACAGATATTTCAAATGAACACTCAGTGTGTCACACACACACACACACCTGTTGGTGAAAGGCAGCAAGTTGCTCTCAGACTCCAGGATGTCAGACGTGATGTTGATGATGAACTCTCCCAGCAGAGGCGTAATCACGCTAACGTTAATCACATCGGCTAATTTATCCAGTACCACTGAGAGGTCGGACTCATCCAGATCTTTTTTCTCACGTACTAAATCGTCAATCATGATCAGAATGTCTTCTGCATTATCTAATAGGGAAACGCACAGGGAGTGTTTAAGAGATAGTTCGACCAAAAATGAAAATTCTGTCATTAATTACTCACCCTCATGTCGTTCCAACCCGTAAGACCTTTGCTCATCTTCAGAACACAAATTAAAATTTAGATTTAGATTAAGATTTTTGACAAAATGTCAAAGGTGAAGATGAACAAAGGTCTTACGAGTTTGGAACGACACAAGGGTGAGACATTAAAGACTGTTCCTTCAAGCTTGTGTATCTAATGTAAATTCTGAGAAGGGTTTACCATTAGTGACTGTGATGTCCTCTAAATCTGACACACTGTGGACCACAACCTGGCATTGCCCCAAGTCTGGAGGCTTCCAAAGAGCGTTGTTAGAGTTTGCATCCAGAAAACTGTTTGGAGGGAACAGTGAGATGTTCACAATCAATAAACCTATTAAACCATGAATTATTTGGATCACTTCCCCCCCATTAACTAATACAAATTGTTCAGAGCTGCTTGACTCCAAGATACACAATATTTTATATTGCTGTTCAGGTTCAGGTTTAAAACTTGCCCATTCATTTTATGACGGTAAATAAACCTGAACGACTGGAACATTATGGAAACACAAGAGATTGCTTTCCCTCTGCAATTATATTGATTGTACAAACAGTTCTGACATTAATGATACTACTACATGGAACATACACGTGATTAATTGGTTTACAGCAGCCCCTTCAAACATGAAATCAGACGGCTTCCGATTTTTCGAGTTAGTCATTAGGAACAATAATCCAGGCAGATAGGCAGATTTACAGGCTGTCCATCAATGTCTCATAAAGTAGAACAGACAGGCAACTAAGAAGTGGAAATGTTAAATAATGTAATGCAATTATTATAATTTGATTAAAGATGAAGTGTGTAATTTCCGTGCCATCAGTGGCACCAAATGTATTTGCATCTAGCAATTTGAGACGCTGACTCACCTGTTCCTGGAAAAACATTTCCAGGATGTTTGTAAACTGAGAAAATGTAATGTCTAAAGTTTTTCATAATCAATGTTTGTATAAGCAAGGGAATGAATTCTTACAGCTTTTGAATGAAATAATGTTTCATGACTGAATAGAAGCAATGGGAGAACGTTCTTAGAATATTAATTAGTTAGATGGAAATGTCTAATGGTGTGAATTATTTTTGCATTTATGTTTGCTAGTTATACAGAAATTACATATTTAAATTACTTTTATCGTTAAGCATCATGTTTTTTTTTGCTTTGGTTTTTAATAACGCTGCATATTTAAAAAATATTTTCAAAATACACTACCAGTCACAACATTTTTAATGCTTTTTTTTTTTTAAAGTCTCTTCTGCTCCACAAGCCTGCATTTATTTGATCCAAACTACAGCAAAAAAGTAACATTTTTAAATATTTTTACTATTTAAAATAACTGTTTTCTATATGAATATATTTTACAATGTAATTTATTCCTGTGATTTCAAAGCTGAATTTTATCATTACTCCAGTCACACGATCCATCAAACATTCTAATATTCTGATTTACTGCTCAAAAAACATTTATTATTCTAATTATTATTTTGAAAACAGCTGAGTAGATTTTTTTCAGGTTTCTATCATCACTTTTGATCAGTTTAAACCATCCTTGCCAAATAAAATGAATTTCTATAATTTCGTTCCCAAAAAAAACAAACAAACAAAAAAATTACTGACAAGATTTTGAATGTTATAGTATATAATGTTGCCAAAACTTTTTATTTCAGATAAATGTTAATCTTTGGATCTTTCTATTCATCAAAAAATCCTGAAAAAAGGTACTTATCTGTTTTAAATATTGAGAATTAAAAAAATGTTTCTTGAACAGCAAATCAGCATATTAGAATGATTTCTGAAGGATCACGTGACACTGAAGACTGGAGTAGTGATGCTGAAAATATAGCTTTGATCACAGGAATAAATTACATTTTACAATTTATTAAAATAGAAAAATGTTATTTTACATAGTAAAAATATTTAAAAATATTACTGCTTTTGCTGCATTGTGGATTAAATAAGTACAGGCTTGGTGAGCAGAAGAGACTTCTTTAAAAAACATTCAAAATCTTACGACTGGTAGTTCAAAAACTTTTGCCTGGTAGTGTATATAAAAATGTATTTATTTTAAAAAGTATGAAGCAATCGATAACATAGTTTCTATTTAGATAAAATTGAATATTTTCAAGAGAGGCTCTTACCATTGCCTATATGCTGTCTTTTCAGGGTTTCCCACACAGGAAAGTGAAGCGATGCGCTGAACCCCAATTTGAGGCCATTTGAAAAGCCCTTGCCTGGTCTGATGGCTGTGCTCAGGACATGGCCCTGTTTTTAGAGAAAAAGAGTGATACATTCAGACAACTCTTTGTGTGGTTATAGAATTCAATTTATTTAATTAAATTTCGCAGTTTCTATCTGTTTCCACAATTTTAAGTCTTTCTATCTATCGTCTAGTCAGATGTAGCACATACCAATATAAGAAATGAAAATGTACTCAGGTTGAGCATCTATGAGTACAGTTCCACTCGTGTATGGTTTATCCAGAAGCCCTAGAATCAGTTTTTCTATCTCTATGATGTTTGAGGAAGTTGTAACCTGGGCATGAAAGACAAAGCTATGGCTGGGAACAAGCCATATAAGATAACACATTAAAACACACTTTATGTTCACAACAATTATTGTTCACTACTATTTGCTTTTCTTTAACTTCTGTCTTGTAACGAAGATCTCACCTTGTTACTAAAATCAGGGATCGCTGCAGGACAAATATACAAGGTAACAGGAAATAGAATTAGTTTATGTATCTAATAAAAGAGAAACATTTTCAATTCCCATTTACTTGTATAGCATTTCAGAAGCATGTACCTTTCTATCCACTTTGAATGATGTTGTTTCCACACTGCAAACACAAATCAGACATGCATGTTAAACAATTTAATTTGGTGTGTTTTGGGGGTTTTGTCTGTTTTCTTCAATAGCAACAAGACCAACCTTCGTTTTCGTGCGTGTGTTGAGGACATCAGGAGTTTGAAGTGCAACACGTGTATTCCTTTACTAGAAAGAGTTTCATGAAGCTGTAGTGATGATAAAAAACACCCGTGATGAGACACTGATGCTGAGATGCGATACTTATGTTTGACATGCAACCCATTTGAATCATTTTATGTTTTCTTGGTTAATATCTTACCCAGGTTGTAATTATGTTCTCAGGGTCACCAGAGCCATCTATAGTCACATTCACATTGACATTGAAATAACTGTCTATATTCAAGACAGAGAGACATCTTTAAATATGCTATACTTTGTAAAAGCAGCAATTGCATGAGAATGAAAATGTGGTTTTATAACACAAACAAAAAGGCAATTCTTAACCTGATATGTTTCCTTCAGGTGAAACAGTAGAAGAGCATGTAGTTGTATTTAATATACTAGTAAGACTTGTTGTGGAGGATAAAACAGTTGTTTCTTTAACAGTCATTGAACTTCCTGCCAAGGTTGTTTCCATTAATGGCGTGGAGGTAGGTACTGTTGAAAAAAAATGAAGAGATGAACATTCAGAGAATCCTGAATTAATCTAAAACTGCATATACAGTTGAGGTCAAAAGTTTACATACACCTTGCAGAATCTGTTAAATGTGGGACTTATATGCAGTTATTACACTAACTGATGCTTCAGAAGGAAAACAATGCAGTAAGAGCCAAGGGTGTAAACTTTTGAACAGAATGAAGATGTGTACATTTTTCTTATTTTGCCAAAACATCATATTTTTTCCTTTAGTACTGCCCTTCAGAAGCTATTGAAGATACTTACATGTTTCCCAGAAGACAAAATAAGTTAAATTTACCCTAGTCTTCAAATTCAAAAAGTTTTCATCCCCTGGCTCTTAATGGATCGTGTTTCCTTCGGGAGCATCAGTGAGTGTTTGAACCTTCTGTAATAGTTGCATATGAGTCCCTCAGTTGTCCTCAGTGTGAAATGATGGATCTTAAAATCATACAGTCATTGTTGGAAAGAGTTCAAATACACAAAAATTCTGAAAAACCAAAGAATTTGTGAGACCTGAAGGATTTTTTTGAAGAACAGTGGGCAGTTTAACTGTTTAGGACCAACAAGGGACTCATGAACAACTATCACTAAACAAAACAAACAAACAAAACAGCTGTGGATCATTCTGGAATGAACATAGTAGTAAGAATCACTTTTGAACAGGGTAATTTTTATAAATTCAACTATTTTGTCTTGTGGACTATATGTAAACATTTTTTATGAGAAATGTCTTATTCAGGTCAGTAGTAAATAAAAATAACACGCATTTTGTATGATCACTCTTATTTTGGTAAAATGATTAACATTTTGTAGATTCTGCAAGGTGTATGTAAACTTTTGACCTTAACTGTATGCATGTTACAGTCCATAAGAAAGAAATACACATAGTTTCTATACAGACTTCTTGTTGTTCCAGTTGAGGATGAAACTAATTCTGTTGTTGATGCCACTTGTATGGGTGTTGTGCTTGTTGGTTTTGCAGTTGTAATAATTTCAGTGGTCGTAGACATCAGCTGAGGAACTGTGGTTGACTCAGTGGATGTTATGGATAAGTCTGTGACTGGGTCTGGCAGGAGTTTATCTAAAGAGTAAAAAAAAAGATCATTAAAAACATTAATTAATGTGATGGTATTTGTTAGCTACACCAGAAACATGCTTGACTTTGCTAAAAGACAAATTTGTGGTTTGTATGGAAATTATGCTTTATTTTTTAAAGCATCTTAGCTATACTGGATCTGATTTACCAAGAGGATATATGTAGATGAAGTTAGCATCTGTAATTATTTCGTATTGGTCAATCATGTAACGCTTGGCGAGGATCTCAAGGAGTTCATCCTGCATTTGTCCTATATCAGCACTAGGAACCACATTCAGGTAAGCCACGCAGTCAAACCTACAGAGATACAGAAGGATGACATTATAAAACATTTCTCAAACTTTTAATTTGAACTTTCACGTTTATTAATACTAATGAATGTTTTTTTTCATAGTTCTATTTTCATATGTTAAAAACGAATAAATGAAAGATGCAGATAATAATGAAAAAGCTCCTAAAAAGATCCTCACCGGCTGAGTCCAGGACTGGTGGCCCACAGCTGCATGGTTCCCCCCTAAAAAAAAAAAGAGAAATTTTACTTGTTAGCTTGATAAGCACATTTGATGATTTGAATTTTGTACAGATAATTGTAAAGAAATAGTTCAACCCAAAAAAAATGAAAATGCTACTGATGCACCTTTGCATTTCCAGTGGATTTTCTAACAGCGCTGTTGAAAGACAACATGAGTACATTTAAATTCTGGCCTGAAAAAAACTGTAGTGTTCACAAAGATAATACAAGGTCTTACCTTCCTAAAGGATACACTCTGACTTTATGCAAATATATGTCTGCCAGCCACAATTTTAACTCTTTTATTGCTTTTGTCAACTTGGAGAGGGGAAGATATGCAAATATTATTGACATTTTGTCTTAATACAAGCAGCAGTAAAATTGAAATATATGTTTTCTACAGCTTACCCACTGATGCGCAACTTCTCGAGCGTCGTAAATGTCCGTTTTGTTTCCGTCTTCACGAAGGATGATAAGCACTAATTTAACTTCATAATAAGGCCAGTCTGGAACAAAAGGAAATTGTGTCAGATATAAAAGTGACCAATAAAGGAAACATGGCATACATATTCTGAATTGGACATAATTTTGCAAACACAACTGAGACAATGAAAGTCAATTGCCAATACACACTAAAAATGACAGAGTGTGTACAGCATTTTTTTCTTGAATAGTCCACAGAAGTAAATAAATACATGGACTTTATATATGTAACTCTTGGCCCTACATTGATCACAAAATGAAACTGCACGTCTAGTTAAAGAACTAGACGCTTCGGTTCTCTGCACGGATGAGTATCGTTCGAGCCATTGGTGCATACAGATCACAGATAAATTACAGGTTTTTATTTTTACAACCGTTGATTCTGGTTACCGTTTTGAATGATCCATTGTCGATTTTCTCATTCGCTGGAGAAGGGTATAACTGCAGTCTGGAGATCTCCAAATGGGGGTGGGAACTCCAAAACAGGGTGGGAGCTCCAAAATAGGGCGTGGCTTCCTCCCATTGACAGACAGGCACATGACACGCATGCGCAAGTTTTTTCCCCCAATCCACTTAAGCGCAAACTCCGCCCCACAACTGATTCTAAAGGTTTTAATCACAGTGTTGATTTCCTGCTACAAACAATGCTAACCCCTAAACCTACCCCACACCTTACCCTAACCTTAACCAGTGAAACTGACTGCACGGTGGGTTTGGCGCTGAAAAGCGTGGTGGGTAAACAGTTAATAAATTTATGCGATATAAGATCGACGAGCCGTTCCATAACTCCCCAACCCGACCTCACCGGACAATGGGAGCTTTTTAGTTACATTCAGCGTCTCTACACCATCCTACCCTGCGAATTTCAAGTCCCGGGATGCCCCTGTTTCTTAAAACAAAGCGATAGGATAAAACCTTTCCCCTGTGCTGCGCTGTGATTGCCCGCGGGGGATTCCCGTTTATATCATTGACAGAGGTTTTAACTCCAGTCCGAACACCACTGGTCACAAGCTTTGGGGGTCTGCTCTCACTGAGCATATTTATTTATGTAGCATATTTAACTTAAAACAAATAAAACAAATAGAAACTATGTTTAATTTATACATTTTTTATTTTAAAACGCAAGTCAATAAAAATTGGCTGAAGCCAGAGCCAATGGTAAAAGTCTTTGCGGGACGAGACCCTGCCCCATTTTGGAGGTTCTGCCCACTTTTGGAGTTCCCGCCCCCATTTGGAGATCTCCGGTCTGCAGTTATACATACTTGATTCGCTGTGACAACACATTTTTAGCCTCATGTTAGGCAACTCCCAAACCATATGCGCACTGTAGTAGCCGGAACTACTGTTGAGTGTGTATGAATATGACGCGACACGCATGGCCGAACGACCCGAGAGGTCCCGCGCAATCCGTCCCAACCACTCTAAAATCTAAATAATTATTAAAAGTTATTTTAAAATCATTATTAAAGTGTGTTTCATAAAGTAAAAACATGGTTCAGAAGATTTTTTACACTCTAAAGTTAATGACTTTTTAAAATCATATATAGTATCTCAGCCAAAGAAAACAGTCAGTGCAACTTGAGTGTTTTCACAAAATGTGTTTGTGGTTGGCCAAACTAAACCAGGATTTCCAGGGCAAAAATCTTGACAATATTTGTATTTGTTCTTTTCATTTCCGGTCAGATATTAGCTAATATGTTAATTAATACTGCTCGTACGTATCTTTATCACATATTAACTTTAGTTTGTCAAAATATTGTGTCCTTTTTTGCTTACTACGACCTTCTCTATATGATTTAGCAGATTCCACACTTTTTTTCCATGGTTTAGATAGCATAAATTAGCAGAACAACGAATTCAGTAGTACACTAACTGTGCAATCCATGCCATTTTTTACATTCGAGCATGGCCAATATGACCGCACAGTTGGCAGGGTTGCCAACTCTCACGCATTTGGCGTGAGACACACGCTTTCAGGCTCTGTCTCACGCTCTCACTCTGCCCATGTAGCACAACTTTTCCCCTCATAAATATTTTATTTGGAACAACCATGATATTCTGTATAAAAGCAAATCTCGTTGGTTTGAGGCAGATATTTCACTCGTAAACCAGTTGTTTAATAAAAATGGCCACTTATTAAATTATAAAGAATTTCTTTGTCGTTTTAATATTTCCATAACTCCTAAAGAGTTTGCTATTGTTTTTAATGCCATACCATCTGGAGTTATTAGACTGTTTCAAATGATCCCCTACCCTTCTATTTTACCTTTTTTAGATCCTACTATTTCAGTGGTGGGAAAACTTAAGCTTTACTGCCTCTTCTTCTAATAAATCAATACGTTTGTTATTTCTCAATGATTTTGTATCAGTTTCAAATGTTATGGTTTACTGGAATGCTTTTATCTCTGATATTGCCTGGAGGAAAGTCTGGTTGATTCCAAATAGATACTTAATAACTAATAAGATAAAAGAGGTTTCTTTTCGAATTATCCATCATATATATCTTGTCAACACTTTCTTAAAGATATTGATACAAACTGTTCCTATAGTACCCAGAGACTATAATGCATTTATTTTGGCACTGCCATTACCCTAAATTGTTATGGGAAAAATTCTCTTTATTTGTTATTGAGAATATTGATAAAGATTTTTCTTTACTTTGGGAAAATGTCTTGTTTGGTTTTGTTAATTAAAAAAAAAGTGCATTTATAGGAAAACAAATTGAATGTACTTAATCTCCTTATTTTGTTAACAAAATTTTATATACATAAATGTAAATTTTCTTGTCAGAAACCACTGTTTCATGTTTTTCTTTTTGAAATACAACATTACTTTAAGACTATTTCTAACTCGTGTAATAAGAAGGCTTTAAAAACTGTAAAAGTCTGTAAGCTGTTTAATCTTTTACTTTGAATGCAATGTGATTTGTTTAACTTTATACCCCTGTCTAATATTTTTTTTGTTTTATTATTGTAATTTTTATTTAATTTTCTTTTTATTATTATTTTGTCATTTTATATTGCAACTGTTTCTCATTGGTTGACATATTGTTCTTAATAAAAAAAATAATAATAAATTAAAAAAACTCTGCCCATGTAAATCTCATGCCAAATTGGCAACCCTGTTTGCGATTTTAAACAAAGTTTCAGCTTTCAAATGTTGTAAGTTTTAATACTGAATTTAAACGATAAATACCGTTTTGGCGCACGTAATGTGGCGTAAATCATAAAAACGATGAAAATAGTGAAAAACAGAGCTGCGACAATCTTTGATCTCGCCGGCGTCGCCGTCACGCCGTCACGTGATTCACGGAGCTCTCCAAACAAACCAGCGTTGACAGTATATTTGAATGTGTTTAAGTAGGATAGAGACGACAGCTTTACTATACAGGTATTTGCAGCATTTTTTGGTAAACACTACAGCATATTATGCACTGATTTCTACGTCGATGACATTTACAGTATAATTTTATTCTGGAGAGTGATGGAGAGGCAACCATTACGAATATTAACATGGTTTTACTACAAATAAAACTTAGATTACAAACACAAATTAGAGCCATTTTGTGGTCGGAAAAAAAAAATCATTTGTAATGCCATGGTTTACCCACTAAGTACCTGTATGGCTCTTTACTAAATATACATGTATCTAGAATATTGCTAGGTCATACCTGCTTACTTATTTTTAAGTTTTTCATTTGAATAAATATTTAGAAATGATTGAACACTATATTTTATAAACACTATATTTATAAAACGTTAATAACTTACTTTTTTTTAATGATACTTGTATAAGTACACAAAATGAATACAAGCAAATACCAGATTTAAACCAAGTTTAAAATGGTGCTAAAAAGGCATTCAACTGCATTTTTATCCCCTTATATGTACAGTATATACATATAAATAGACATGGAATCCAGATCGCCACACCATCCGGACCAACCCCCCTCCAAAAATAAAATAAAATAAAAATAAATAAATAAAAATCTCACTCCAAGCTGAACTTGAAAGTTGGCAACCCCGCATTCGGGTAAACAAAATGTTATAATTTTACAGTAATATTAATACTATTAGTGTTTGTACAAAAGTGTTTCCGTAGTGTGATACGAGAAACAAGAAAGTAGTGCCATTTGAAGAAGTGTCACTGGCAAGGACCAATCAGAATCACGCATTTCAGAGAGCTGTGTAATTTTAGTTTATTAATAACTATAAACCAACATTTGATTCCAAACTAACTAGCAACTGAGTGACAGCTTGATTTAGGCTAAACTAGCATAAAATATTTATAGAAATATGAATATTTACTATTTGTCTATTTACTGTTGATATTTATTTACTGTTTATTGCCAGAAAACAACAATTTTGTGTGTATATTTATGTCCCTTACCGCACTTTTGCGTAACGTCTTGTACAGGCTTACAGTCCGGGGATTTGTTCCAGATTCGTTCCTCCCAATGCAGAATATCGCCATCAGTGCAGGCCATCCCAGATATGTCTTCAGGGCTACGTACTCGTCCCCACACCCTGAACAAACTTAAGCTGCCCTTCAGTTCAGTGCCTGTCTCGATGCTTATCCTGTTCTTCACAGAACTGTGGGTCACAGCTAAAGTCAGAGTACCACCAGCGGCCACACTACAGCAGTAAGGGTACAAAGACAGTCCTTTAGTCTCTCTCTTTAATTCTACTTTGGTTCCATTCACATAGACTTTTGGCTCGGTCATAGACCTGGACCAGGTCATGCAAACTGAATGCCAGTTTTCCAAAGATATCAGTTTGTCCCAGTTGGACCAGATTCTCCCAAACATTATGATTTGGAGGTCTGATCCATGTCCCTTCAGTCCAAGCTCTATGTTTGTCTTATTAGGGTGCCCGTATGTGAACGCCGTCCAGTGCGAATTGCTGAGCTTCCTCCTTATGTTTACACAAACACTTAGCTCATCCAGAGCAGGGATTTTGTATTCATTTTTCAGCATCCAGTAACCACAGTCCTTCTTCATGAAATCCGCTTTCTTTCCCCACAAACTTGTAGCGTTTACTGAACCTCAGGTGTAGAAAAAGACATTTGTAAAACATATTTTAGCACACAAATACTTCAAATTGTTATATGTGACCCTGGACCACAAAACCAGTCATAAGTAGCATGGGTATATTTGTAGCAATGGCTAACAATATATTGTATGGGTAAAAATTAATGATTTTTCTTTTATGACAAAATCATTAGGATATTGAGTAAAGATCATGTTACATGAAGATATTTTGTAAATTTGTAAAAAACAAAACTTCAAAAAAAATGTATTAGTAATATGCATTGCTAAGAACTTCATTTGGACAACTTTAAAGTTTTCTCAATATTTAGATTTTTTTTGCACCCTCAGATTCCAGATTTTCAAATAGTTGTATCTCAGCCAAATACTGGCTAACAAACCATACATCAATTGAAAGCTTTTTATTCAGCTTTCAGATGGTGTATAAATTTCCATTTCAAAAAATTGACCCTTATGACTGCTTTTCTGGTCCAGGGTCATGTGTATACACAAATTGTAAGCTCCCAGTTTTAGAATGTTAGAATTTGTGAATGTTAAAATATTTAATACAACAGCAATACCTCCATCCTTCGATGGTATTATACACAGAATGAGGAAGATGAATAAGGCCTGAACCTGTTTATTGTGTTTTTCCATTCTCCACCTGGCAAAAGACAAGAAATTATTAGTAATAATAATAATAAGGTTAATTAACATTATTTAACATGATCTAAAAGTTGTATTGTGAAATATTACACTCTACAAAGATTAAAAAATGAAAGCCGAGAATTGGTTTTGCTTTTATTGTATATATTTTAAGACAGTATTGAGCTCCACTGCAAACATAGCACTAAAATAATTTTAATTTACCATTTACCAATTACCATTTATTGAGCATATTGCTATTAAAGATTTTAATTGCAGTTATAAATCCCTTCTCCACTTTATTGGTCATTGTACTTCTGTCAGAAAAAAGGAACAACACTGTCACTGAGGAACACGAAACACTTTCAAAAGTTATTAGGTACTACTGTTTATCAGAGTGTTGAATTATGTTCTGATTTGTAAATGTATGTATCTGTTAAAAAATAAAAGTGCATGTAAATTATTATTTTTTATTATAAAGTCACAAAAACATCAGAATCCAAACAAAATGAAACAACAGTTACTTACCACATTCAGCATCTGCTAATGTCAAATTTCCACATTTCCTCTTATTTTCATTCAATAGAGTAACTGTTTTTGAACATGTATGTTGATGTGAGAGGAATGACTATGAGAGAGATCTTGTGTTCACGTTAAAAAGTCCGCTTGTCGTCATTTTGGGTTATTCATTAAGCTCATCAATCTTCCACTTATTCAGATTAGCCATGACATAGAGTGTCAGTACGCACACCATCTTCATAAGGCAGCAGTCTGTACAGTTATTAGCAAACAACAGGTGCAGTTTTAAGTATTTTTACAATTCCTTTCTCATTTGCACATTTGCACAGCATTACATATCACTGGAGACGTATGCAGTAGACACAGAGGCACTTGTTTTTGCTGGCCCGTTCACTTTACGAATCACCAACCTCATAAAGTGAAATATCATAAAGTTAAAACTACCTTCAAGGTGCTGAAATGCCTTTACTACTTTGATTATCTTTCATACCGAATACATTTGTGCATAGAGTGTTTTCACAGCGCGTCATCAATCGTATCAAACGTAAACAATGGCACTGAACTGAACGAAACAAATTTTGCTGATTATTGCTGATGAAAATGGTCAATTATTGTCATGTTTTGGGCTGTACTAATCAGTCGGACCGGGAAAAACATTTAGAGTGCTATAGACTACCAAAAGTTCCATAGACTGACAAAACAAATCAAGGAGAAGAGTACAGAAACTATCTGAGGAAAGAAGGCATTTGTGGTTGGCCAAACTGAACTAGGATTTCCAAGGCAAAAACCTCGGCAACAATCGTGTTTGTTCTTACTTCCGGTCAGAGAGGTGAAATATTAATCTTAACATCTTAATACTGCTTGTGCGTATCTTTACCACCTATTAACTTTAGTTTGTCAAAACATTGCACCCTTTTCTGCATACTAAGTCCTTCTCTATATGAATTAACAGCTTCCGCACGTTTTTTCCCCGTGGTTTAGTCAGCATGAATTAGCAGAAAAGCGTATTCAGTAGTGCAATCCATGCTGTTGTTTACATCCGAGTATCTCCAAAGTGACCGCGCATCCGGGTGACTGACCAAATCGTGACCTTTGTGCAAAACCTCTATTCATTTGTGCATTGGTAAGTTCTTAAATTAAAAAAACACAAGCAAAAGTAAAAACTGTACTGTACCTTAAATTCTTATGGATTCCAATTGGCTGTCAACGTTTTTATCTTTCATCATCTGGGAAAAAAACGTTCTGAAAGTGATTCCAATAACCTTCCCCTATGTCGTTATCATACACCACTATTCTCATAGATTTGGAATGATTATTAAAACTCAACATTGTCCAACAGCGACACCAGCAGGTAAAGTTACAGCGGGGGTTCGCGTCTCACTCGTCTCTCCCTCCTATCGCGATATGATTGGATATGACTGGTTATGATAGGTTATGATTGGTAATAGGATATGATTGGTTCATGTGATAAATCCTGCCTCTTGTGTTCGTGCGCATTCCGAATCAGTCTGAGTGGAGAACTGCTACAATGGGAGAAAACTAATTTAAAAAAGTAAGTAAACAACTCACACACTTACATATAACCAATTTGTTACGTCAAAATAATAGCGTTAAAAAACATTATCTGTGGGAGTTTTTAGTACGTAATGAGCTTGGTGAAATTTAAAGTAAATCTCTGTCTGCGACCCTTACGAAAATTAACCGTGGTTTTATTATAGTAAAAGAGTAGTAACTGTGTTTTTTTGGCGTATTGATTAATAACCGTACTTTTACTAAAAAAACATGGTTCAACTATGGTTAGTGTAGCAAGACCATGGTTAATGTGTGGTTACCATGGTTTAACTAATAACCGTGTTTTTTTGGTTTTATTTGTAGTAAAACCATGGTTAATTTTCGTAAGGGTAAAGAGTCAAAAAAGTGTTAAAAATTGACTATTAAAATATATATTAAGAAAACATGATTGGGACAAGAATTTACATTTGATTTCAGAACAGCACCGCACACCACTAATATGATATTTGTATATATTTTCACTACATATATACACTAAACTGGCAGCAAAAAAGAAAAACATATTCAAAACAAAAGAATATACAATACAATAAACATATTTTCTACAGTATGAAAACAAAAACAATATGAAAGTCTTTAAATTCTGCATACTGATTTGTAATGGGTCATTTACTAATTCTGTGGTGTATTGTACCACTAGATGTCGCTGCTGTATGAAAAAACACACGGCTTTTAACAAACACAAATGACAGAATCTTAACTTTATTTATTCTCAGATCATACACAACTGTAATAACGTATTGTCATGTTAGTTACAGTAAGCAGAATGTGTAAGTAAGAAGACAGACGAAAGCTACACATTTTCATTGTTTTCCAGTAGGGGTTGTTATATGAGAATGACAAAAATGTACAAACAGTATATCAAGTCCCAAAGAACTAATCTAAAAGATACAGAAACACATAGTACTGAAAGTTTCAGTGTCTGTAAATACAAGCTGTTAAAGATTTAAGAGTTATAACCCAAACATTATTTAAAACACAGATGCACCAGTAATACGTCTCAAACAACAGACTTGACCTTCCTAAAACACACATCTAGTCATTATTCATCTTTCATCCTCTCTTACTATCTTTCCTGAGACAAATAGGCTTTTGGAAAGAGAGAGGATACGTTTTCCCATCAAAGCCTCTAGGTAAACGTAACGTTCCTGACAGGAAATATCAAACTTCCTTCATAAAGAAGCCAGAACCAACATAACAGAAGCCTTTGTCAATACTTCAACATACTTATGTGGGATTTTTGTATAAATTCAAATGAAAGCTGATATTTTTCTAAAGAAATCTCACTCTTCTGCGTATACACAATCATCAGGTGCTTACAGCTTCTTGGAGCAGTCAGAGCAGTATATGTCTCCATCGTGAGCTACGAAGCGCTTTTCTGCCAGGTTGAGGGAGCACTTCTTACAGTTAAAGCAGTAATCATGCCAAGAGCCACCCTCATAGTTCACTACGTTCGTAGCCTTGCCAAATCCTGTGGAATGAGACGAGGTTGATTTATTTGTCACTTTAGTTCAAGTCAAATACAAAACTTTTAAAAAGAATAATGGACGTCAGTGCATATGTGTGTGTGGATTCAAACCTGTAATGGCATTCTGGCAGCCGCCGCATTTTTTGGCCACAGTGCTTTTGTAGCAGTCCACACAGTAGACCTTTTCCTCATGGGAGGTGAAGCGGGTGCCAGCCAGGGGCTTTTGGCAGGAGGAACACACAAAGCACTCAGAATGCCACGGCTGGTCCTGGTAATTCACACCTCCTGTAGTAATGGGCTGGAGGAAGAGGGCCAAAACATGTGGAAACAATAGACTGAAGCAACGTGTTAGGTCATATAAAATGTCTTTTTGTTTTATTTTTTTATAAAAGAACATGTTTGTACTCACAAAATATATAGTAACCTATAACTTTAAAAGTAAGAAGTCATAAAAATCTATTCAGTTGTACTATGACTCTTACCTTCTTGCAGCAAGCGCATTGTTTGGCAAATTTTTTCTCGTGGCAAGGGCTGCAGTAGATGTTGTTGTTCTTTGTTAAGAAACTTTTGGAGCCGATTGGCTTTTGACACTGATAGCAGATGAAACACTCATCATGCCATGAGTTGCCTTTGTATTCCACATTCTCAGTGCCTGGAAAAAAAACACGGGACGGGAAAATGGAAAAAGGTCTGTTGCACAGGAAAAAATGACACATACAAATTAAGCACTAAGACTCCAAGGCCCCCCATTGTCAAAAAGACAATATTTAAAGGCCCCTCAAGATACTTCTGGGAGTTTTGCTGTAATAAGTTTGTTTACAGAAACTAGGAGTGGCAATAGCCTATATTAAAATAATTCAATAAAATAATTATAAATCATTCAAATAATTAAGTTAAAGTAACTAAATTTACACTTTTATATGAATTAATTATTTTTCTATAAAACTACTAATTTAATTTTTACATTTATTTTTTTTTATTTATTGTTATTATTATTATTATTATAACTTTTCAGGATTTTATAAATTTCCACAATTTAGTCCATAAATCACACTTTAAAATTCTCTCCTACATTTTGAGTCCAGAACGTCTTGTTCTTGTTGACCAAATTAATTAGATAAGAAATATCAGTTTATAATATAATAAAATTAGATATTAACATACACTGCCTTTCAAAAGTTTGGGATCAGTTTAAAGTTTCTTATGCTCATCAAGGCTGCATTTATTTGATTAAAAATCCAGAAAAAACTGTAATATTGTGAAATATTATTTCAATGTAAAATAACTGATTTCTATGTGAATATATTTTAAAATGTAATTCATTCCTGTGATCGTAAAGCTGAATTTTCAGCATCATTACTCTAGTCTTCAGCAGTGTCACTGATCCTTCGAAAATCATTCTAATATGCTGATTTATTAATGTTTTAACACTGGAAACAGTTGTGCTGCTCAATATTTTGTTGGAAACTGTCATACTTTTTTTCACAATTTTTTTTTGTTACAATATAAACTACCATTTAAAAGTTTGTGGTCAGTACATTTTTATTCTTTCTTTTTTTAAAGAAATTAATACTTTTATTTACAGAGGATGTATTAAATTAAAAGTGATAGCAAAGACTTATACTGTTAGAAAAGATTTCAGTTTTGAATAAATGCTGTTCTTTTGAACTTTTTATTCATCAAAGAATCCTGAAAAAAGAAACACTAAAATGCTAAAATGCATAAATAAATGAATAAAAAAATATTAAGCAGCACAACTGTTTCCAACATTGATAATAAAAGTAATAAATCAGCATATTAGAATGATTTCTGAAGGATCATGTGACGCTGAAGACTGGAGTAATAGCTGATGAAAATTCAGCCTTGCATCACAGGAATAAATTACATTTTAAAATATATTAAAATAGAAAATCACTATTTTAAACAGTAATAATATTTCACAGCATTACTGTTCTTTTTGTATTGAACAAGTAAATGCAGCCTTGATGAGCATAAGAGAATTCTTTAAAAAACTTACTGATCCCAAACTTTGAATGGCAGTATATACTTGGAAAAAATAACATATTTGATATTTATTTATACATTTTATGCTTAACACATATACAGCACGATGTGTAAAGACTATCTATCCACCTACCTGCCAGTATGGGCTTGTAGCAGCCGTGGCAGCGAGGGGCATCCTCACGTGAGCTACACGTCCCACAAAGGATCCTGTCATCCTTGGAGGTGAAAGACTCCTTGGCCAGATTCTTATAGCACTTGGCACATCGGAAACAGTCCGAGTGCCAGTAACGGCCCTTATGATGGAGCTCCTACACAGACAAGAACCAAGACTGAGAAATGTACACACTTGATATAACAGTTTCCAAAAATATTACGCATCAGCACATTTTCATCACTGATAAGTAGTTTCTTGAGTATCAAATCAGCATATCAGAATGATTTCTGAAGAATCATGTGGCAAAATGTTATGAAAAGCCTGGTGAAATAAACATAATTTATATCTCTACTGCAATTTTGACTTCAAATCCTAATATTTTAATACAGTAAATGACTGATAGTGTAAAGCTTAGTGTAACAGATAACGGAAGTTGTAAAACCTTTGCTAAACTATCATTAAACTAGCATTGTCATCACTACATTAATATTGTATGATATGTGCTTTTATCTGACATTGAAAGAGTGTAAAACTTGGCTTCTCTGTAATTTTCTGCAAAACCACCCATGGAAAAAACAAACATAACAGATCCTGTTATCACGCGTTACCTTGGATTCGGTGCTGATTGGGCGTCGACACTCCGTGCAGGTGTTGGCGCAGAACTTGTCAAAGCATCGCACACAGACTTGTTTCTCGTCTTTCCTCACAAACTTTTTTCCACTGAGGTCGTCGCGACAGTAAAAACAGTTGGAACGGCTCGCCATAGTCACCCAGCAGACCGTGTGAAATGCTGTGAGAAATAATAACAGCGATTACCTCATACAATTAGGTCATAAAAAATACATCATAATGTGTAAATGCTGAAAAGAAATACATCTTGTTGTAACACGTCTCACACCCCCTCACGTAACTCGCTGTGTTCAGAGTTTCCTCAGGAAACACTGAGTGAGGACATTTATTGATAAGAGAGTGTTTGTTCCGTTTTCCCTTTAGGCGGGGGTACCAAATTGCTTTAAGTTATTATGTAACCATAGGCAACAGTAAACAGCACATGCTTTTTTTCACTGTGCTCAGGTCTTATCTCCATCTGATAGCTGTTCAGTTCAGCTGTAAAGCGGGTTCGCAGACAGGCAGACGGGATGAAAGCCTACCTTTCAGTATGATAAATCTAATCGGTAATAATAAAACAGCACATTCATTACACGCATTCATACCTAAATCAAATGATTCGTGAACCAGGGTAGGAAGTATAATAAAAATTAAATTTGTTCTGAGATATTCGATTATAAACACACCGGATCACATTGCAGCGAGTGCCTGGTTTGAATTACATATTGTTTCACTCGCCAAAACAAATCATCACTGGGAATTTTCCCATGTAGGCCTGATTACCAAACTTTCCTTGGGAAGGAAATATTAACTTTTGTGCAAGGTTTTGTGTTTTTTAGCATGCGGGTACATTTGATTACATTGATTTTTTTTCTGTATAAGTATGTCTGGTATGCATGTGGTGGGATGAGGAATGTTAACAGTTCTTTGACAGTGTTTGAAGAAGGAACCTCTCATCTACTTCTATAACACTTCTGCATTGGGCTTACATATCTGGTTAATTATTTAGCATGCAGCCGAGCATCAGATCTGAACACTTTCCAGGTGGGTTAAC
The DNA here is from genome assembly GCA_019740295.1 of Labeo calbasu. Lineage (NCBI taxonomy): Eukaryota > Metazoa > Chordata > Actinopteri > Cypriniformes > Cyprinidae > Labeo > Labeo calbasu. Next base: position 22,651 of record JAHKKF010475203.1, read on the forward strand.
TGTCAACTAGCCAACTAATGGCTGTGGTTTGACATATTTCAAAGTTCCAAAGTCTTAGGAAAAACAATAGGTTTACTTTCCTGTCTCCTTTGCGAAAGTGAACTTGAAACTAATCTCCTTTATTGTCAGTGAGCTGCTAGATCCCAGAGTTTTAAAAGAAACTGAGCAAGTTGGCCTGTGCAGTCCATAAATAAATTCGACTCAAGTTGTCAAACATCACTGCCAAAACCAGAATCACAGACCTATTTTTCTGCACAGTGAATGGTTTGCGACTTTGCGTCCGCTGTGCCGGCCCAGTAGTCCTATTAACACACCTAAAACCAAACCTTCCATCCATGCCTGTTTTAAACAAACAGAAGTATTTTTAATGGACATAGGAGAAGTATTTGAACAGTAATGAGGTTTAAATATGCTAGATACTATTACAGGACTTGGCGTAAGCGCTCATGTTTTCCCGAAAGTTTGAAGACTTCTGAAATGTGCTGTTCGTGATAGTTTTTTTTTTTTTCAGTTCTGTGTTTCCTGGTCGGTTAACTTTAATGACAGAGCAGATAGACATTTAGGGATCACATTTTAGCTGCGTTCTAACAGTCACCCTCACCAAAGCTCAAAGATCATGGGCTCATACTTTTTCAAGTGAGATTTATGGTGTTTTTATGGGACAGTCAAGAGAGGACAGGGCCTGGATTCATAAAACATTTTTGAGGATACCATTTTTTAACTAGGCCTACTATTTTTTCTTTTTTTTTCTAGCTAAGAAAAAGTAAAAACATTTTGTTTTTCTAAAAAGACCTATGAAGAAAAAAAAAAAAATTCTTCAATTTAATTAAAGTGAGACATTAAAGGAGAAGTTCTCTTCCAGAATGAA
>JAHKKF010475206.1:0-10037 GCA_019740295.1 Labeo calbasu
CCATACCATTTTCAAGTAAAATAAAATAAAATAAAATAAAATAAAATAAAATAAAATAAAATAAAATATTGTATACGTATATAATGCATTAAAACCTAAATGAATCTAATTACATTCATAATTTAGGCATCACTTGATAGTAAATAATCAAAGTTTTATTTATGACTGCAAAAATATAAATATATAAAAGGCATAAATATAATTTATACAACAAAATAAAATAAAATTAAATTAAAATAAATATTGTACATTTATTATATATATTGTACAATATGAATATAATGCATTAAAACGTGTACAATGCATTAAAACAAAAAATTAATTCCATGTATAATTTACTTTATAATTAAGAATATGAAAGATGTGTACTGATATTAAGTAAATAAACCAAAGTTTTATTTATAAAAAAAAAAAAAAAAATACTACAAACATGTTTTTTTTTTTTTTTTTTTTTTTAAACACATTAAACAAAAAAAAAAAAGAATACGGGCAAACCGAATAAAGCCTGAAGAGCAGAGCCAACAATAAGGTGACAATTATTTTCCAGCTACAGCCCATAACTGATAAATGGCTGATATTAAAATTCCAGACCATTTAAAATAAAATAATAAAACAAAAAACACATTTTGGCAGCACTTCATAACTGAATATATGAAAGACGTGTATGTAATTTAATCAATAACCAAAATGATATTATATATACACCATTAAACCTTAATGAAAATGTTCTTCTTTAATTATATTGTTCTTTAACTACTTTAATTTTATTATTTTTTTGCCCTAACTTTCATAGCAACACTACAGTTTCTCATAAAGCGATAAAAGCTTAATGCAGTCTTATCACATGATATGCAAAACACAAGTGAAAAAACACTAGAGTTTATCAAGAACAGCTCGCTGTACACTGATTGGATGATGGTCTCTCTTCAAATCAAACCAATTGTGTTTCTTCTTAATGCTTATTGGCTAATTATCCACATTGTTTGTGCAATCAACATCTGACTTGGTCAAGACAAACTCTCCAGTCCACCTGCTCTAATTTTAATCACAAATAAACATTATTTCATGTTAATAAATGTGATAATTGTATTTAACAAACTGGTCTTTATATGAAGATTTGCTCATGACTGGAAATCCAGCCGGAAAAAGCAAAGCTTTGACTGAATTAATGTGGGGTCCGGTCCACTTTTGAACCTTTACATCTTCGACCTTGCTTTCAAGCACAGCGTTCATAGGAAGGAAGTTTACACGGCTACGGTTAAAAATGGAAAAGACATTATAGCACAAAAGGAAGAGGGGAGGGAGAGGGAGGACAGAGAAAGAAAAAAAACACTTTCAGGAATGAGTTTTGTCTGAACAGGCCAAGGGTATTGTTTCCTGACAGCTGGGTGACTCGGGGGGGCCGAGCGGGCCCCTCATTCCCATCCAAAAGAGAGGAAATTCTTAGGGTTGACATCAGTCATCTCCCCCTACTATCCCTGCCACACACACTCACACACACACACACACACGTATATCCCGAGAGCTGATGTTAGGGTAGGAATACTGGGCGCTCACTACTGCTAAAGAGAAACAGAAGGCGGCCATTATTACTGTCTTTAGTTGCTCATGTTTTATCCCACTACAGGAATCCAGGCCAAGATATAAACACTCACAGATCTACATATTAAGCCATAAAAAGTATTGTTAACATGACAATGGCTTCCAGTAAGGACGCCTGGTTCCAGTAAAAGTCCCTAGACCCGTCTCCTATTATTACCAGTGCTGTAAACAAGGCTTTACGTTGATTCAGCTTTAAATGCTACAATCCCAAGCTTAAAAACACATGGTACACTGAAAGAAAACTCTAAATACTCACAAATAAATAAACAAACAAACTTAAAAAAAAAAAAGCTTACATTTAAATTAAGTTTTGTTTTTAAGGTGACAGTGGAATAGATTTGCTCCCCAAATATAAAATATCCATAATAGTGGCATTTTCAAAATGTGTGGTATATAAATAAAACACTTTTTCATATACAATTTGGTCATTTTTAAAGTTCATGATTTCCCAAGAAACTTTTTTTTGTTAAATATGAAATGTTAAAAAAATAAATGTAACGCAAAATGTGGACTTTTTAACATGTGAGATTTCCATAATAGTGACATCGCAAATGTGTAATGTTACATAAATAAATTAGTCCTGTCAAACGATTAATCACATCCAAATTAAAGTTTTAGTTATATAATATGTGTGTGCACTGTGTATATTTATTATGCATATATAAATACACACACAGTAAATATTTTGAAAATATTTATATGCATTTACATGTATATATTTATATTAATAAAATTGATATTATATATACATATTTTTAATACATAAACATAGCATTTTTCTTATATACACAGTACACACAAAAAATATGTAAATAAAACATTATTTTGGATTAATCGTGATTAATCGTTTGACAGCACTAAAATAAATACGTTTTAAAAGTGACTTTTTCCAGGCATGTAACGATAAACATTTTAAATGTAAAATTTGGTCATTTAAAATGTAAGATTTCCAAAGTAACTTTTTTGAATATGTAATGTTATAAATAAATAAATAAATAAACACAAATTTTATGTAAAATTTGGACCTTTTAAAATTTAAGATTGTCATAGTGACATTTCAAATATGTAATGTTACATTAAAATTAAACCAAACATTAAACATTAAAATGTATTTATTTATGTAAAATTTGATTTTCATAAGTGACTTTTTCAAACATGTAGTAATAAACATTTTAAATGTAAAATTTGGTCATTTAAAATTTAAGATTTATAAAGTAACTTTTTCGAATATGTAATGTTAAAATAAATAATGAAAATATAAAAAATAAATAATCCAAAAAAAATTTGGACTTTTTAAAATGTAAGATTTCCATAATAGTGATTACATACAAAAAAATGTTTATAATGTGCACTTTATTTATAATCATTTATAAATGTAAGATTTCCAAAACAGTGAGTTTAAAATGTGTAATGTTATATAAACATTTCTTCAAAAAGCAAACATTTTTTAAATGTAACATTTCTATAATAGTGACAGACGAAACACAATTTTCAGCAGGCAATCATGTGGGGCAGGACTTAATTCGAATAATAAAAAAGTGAAAGAAGGATGTGCCATCACTGGCTGTTATTAAAAGGACAAAAAGTTGCTCAGAGATGGAAAAAGTTATTACATTTGGATTAAAGATTACGACAGCGTAATGAAAGAATCAACACTTTTTTCCACTTTTTTAAATGACTGATGAATCACACAGAGCAGAACAGAACAGAACAGGGACATTTATTAAGAACATGATGGTGAGTTTTTATTTAATTTGGACTTTTAGCAGTAATAGCAGGCCATCTGATGGTATCAGCGTTTCTGCTCTTTCACAGGATGGTTTGAGTTGATTTCGGTAATTTTAGAGAACGCTATAAATGTGTCCAGCCGTGATGAGGAAAACTTTCACCACCCAACACTCGTGTCTTCTACTAAAATTAAGTCTATTCTCATTTTCTGGCTTTGCAGCCATTTTCAACACCTCAGTCTAACACGATTCCCTTGGCCGTCGCACGCTGGCATCCTGTCCATTTAGCACTTCGGCTCTATCCAAACACTGGTGCCGACTGCCCCCTCCGCTGCGGTCAGGCCCTGGCCCACTAAAACTGTCCTCAAGTTGGCTCACAGGGTCAGCAGCAAAAAAAAAAAAAAAGAGAGAGAGAGACAAAAAAAAAAAACAGCCTCTATTGCTGGTCAGCATAATTCAGCTCCTAACGACAAGGGTGGTTACAATCGGAAAACTGCTTTGGGCGTAACGAGAAAGCGGAGCGTTTCTGCGCTGCGATCCTGTAGTAAGTGTTTACAATGACATGGGACTGGAAACACACACATAAACTCAATTTGCCAATTACCTTTTACAGTAGACTTCAGGCGCTGTGCTAATGTGTTGCAGGTGCCCTTGAGTTGTGCTTAAAACAAGACAGAACTGGCATAAAACAGAGAGACAGGCAGAAGACGAGAGGAAAGGAGGAGCACTGCCAACATTTATCAACGCTGCATTGATAACGGCTTCAGATCATGTTTATACTGTCTTATGCTCACACAACCTTGAGGAAAAATGACGTCAACACTATGTAGCAATACGCCGGAGTCACATGCAACAGGCAATGCTTTTATTATGCAACTATAAAGTGTTAAATGAAATTGACAGATCTGGGTTTAAAATCTGAAACCAGGTGCATTTTTGTAAAAATGTAACACAAGGTGAAAGAACTGATTATAGTGATTCTCTTTTTTTAAATAATATATAATTATAATATATATATATTATATTATATTATATATTATATTTTTTTGCTCTGTAAAGCAAGCTTTAGTTTTAAAATCTGCTACAAAAAATCTAATATATTTACTAATGTTGCCATAATTAATACATTTTTATTATTTATATTATACTATTATATATTTTTTCTCTGTAAAGCAAGCTTGAGTTTTAAAATCTGCTACAAAAAAATCTAATGTATTTACTAATGTTGCAATAATTTATTTTCATTGCTTTTATTATATTATATTTTTTATATTATACTATACTATACTATATATTTTTGCTCTGAAAAGCAAGCTTGAATTTTAAAATCTGTTACAAAAAATATCTAATATATTTACTAATGTTGCAATAATTTATTTTCATTGTTTATATTATATTATATTATATTATTTTATCTCTGTAAAGCAAGCTTGAGTTTCAAAATCTACAAAAAAAAAAATCAAATGTATTTACTAATGTTGCAATAATTTATTTTCATTGTTTATATTATATTATATTTTTATATTATACTGTATTATATATTTTTTTTTCTCTGAAAAGCAAGCTTGAATTTTAAAATCTGTTACCAAAAAAATCTAATATATTTACTAATGTTACAATAATTTATTAATGTTCAGTATTTATGTTATACTATATTATATTTTCTCTGTAAAGCGAGCTTGAGTTTTAAAATCTGCTGCAAAAAAATAAAATAAAATAAAAACAAAATTAAATATACTTAGTAATATTTATTAGTTTTTATCATTTATATTATATTATATTATATTATATATATTTTTCTCTGTAAAGCGAGCTTGAGTTTTAAAATCTGTTACAAAAAAATCTAATACATTTACTAATGTTACAATAATTTATTAATTTTTATTTTTATATTATATTTTTTTTTCTGTAAAGCAAGCTTGAGTTTTTAAAATCTGCTACAAAAAAAAAAATCGAATACATTTAATGTTACAATTTATTATTGTTGTTGTTAAACAATTGTTTAATATCTAATTATATTAATAATCTATCATTTATATTACAATACAAGGTAGATAAGTTGTTTATAGTGATTATACTAATTTATTTTTTACATTATTTGATCATATTTGTTATACCTATAAAGCAAAACGGAGCTTTAAAATATGCTATAAAAATTCAAATGTATTTACTACTGTTATTATTGTTAGTACAAATGTAATTATTTATTTATAAAGTATCTGTGTCTCCTATCAATGCATTTATTTTAAATCCGAATCACTCCAATGCATTTGGATGCTTGAATGAAACTGATGCTTCCACAGTCATATTAGCGACTCTACGTCGTGCTTAAAACTTTCTCTACAAACAGCACAGACTCCCGCTTTCCTCATCCTACATAGAATCTCTCAACTTCAAAACTAGGACTTCTCATAGGCCGTCATCCTCCAGCTATCTGATCCATTTCTCACTCCTCTCTAATTGTCTTCCAGCTCTCTGCCTCGGCCTCCAACGCTCAGAGCGAACATCAGTCGAGCGCTCTCCTAATGAGAGGCAGAACACAGATGCGACAAAAGGTGGCGGAGAATATTCCAGAGAAAAGCCAAGCACCGGGCCCTTTGGTTTGGTGAACAGAGAGAATATGGCATATGCTCTAGGGCCCGCTAGGTGCCAGCGCCAGAGTCCAATTGTTCGCCTCCTTTCATGGAGAGAGAGACGCGAACGGGGGGCCAGGAGGCTTTGTCAGCTCGGAGGAGACGAGGCAGCGCTGCCAGGGATGCTGTGAGGCAGATGTGAGGGACATTTGTTACTGAGGGAGAGCGCGTCGCCTGCCAACAGCACCCAAATAGAAGCGGCCTGACAAACTTGCAGCTCCGCTATGGAGGTAATGAGGGGCTGACATGCTTTCAATCGCCCGCTCGAGATCTGTGTCGTGGCTTTAACAAGTTTTTAGGCTAAAAAGTTTCCTCTAAAAGCCTGGATGATGATTGGATGCGTTTTAAATGCTACCATCACTACACTGGAATCCGGTCATAAAAACGGAATTTATAGTATAACACGGAACGTCATGGAATGCACCAAATTTGGGATGAATACATCAAAAGTAGGTCATTAAACTTAAATCAAATCACAATGTGGGCTGGCGTTTATAAATGTAAAGCAGCAATAATACCATCTAAATATGAATCCTGCATGTTCTGCGTCTCCCTGCGTGAATGCGTTTCCTTTACTACGCACATGCTGAAGTGCGCATGACGCTCGCTGTTTTTAGGCTCAATATTTGAGTACTAGAACTGCTCTAAGTGTCACTTCATCAGCATTTTACCATTTATTTTGAGAAAAACTACCGTCATATCATATACAAGCAAAAACTTTAAGGTCTTCACAGCAACCCGTCAAAATAAAAGTTTGGTTTAACTTGAAGAAATTGTGACAGAAATATATTACTTACTTCTACTACAAATATTTTTAAAACATTATTTTTTAAGGAATATTTACCAGAAAAAAAATTAACAGAATTTACCGGAAAATTGTAAATACACAGCACAGTATTTCTGAGAAAGAAAAATAAATAAATAAATCGATAAATACAAATAAATTAGTTTTGTAAAATCAATTAATTAAAGATTATTTTGATTATTAAAAATTAATGAAACCATTAAAATGGAACCCAAAAAACTATTAGAAAACAGAATTTTAAAAAATAAATAAATAAAAACTTTTTAATTTTAATTATTTATTATTTAAACACATATAAATCCAGAAAAATTAAAATGGAAAAAAACTGAATTTAAAACAAACATACTGAATTAAGGAAAAAAAATGAAACTGATTTAATAGGCCTTACATCACGCTGTAATACTTTTAGTTTCTTAATGCACGTTCCTAAGTAAAGCACATAACTTAAGTAAATTGTTCAATTAAAAAAAAAAAAAATTACAAATTAAAAAAATTGTTTAATTTATATTAAGTGATAGGCAAGGCAAGCTTTCTTTTTTGCCCATTTTGTACACAATGGTAATTTACATAAAAATAATTAAAACCGTTATAAAGATACAAAAGAAAACAATTAAATAATAATAATAATAATAAAGCAATTTTAGCTGGTTATACAGCGTTTTGTTGTACAACAATAATTTCAATTTTGATGTCAAACCATAAATACATACAGTACTGTTCAAAAATTTGGTAAGTTGTTTTTTTAAGAAATTATTTTTCAGCAAGAATGCATTAATTCATAATCCGATTAAAATTGAATGCGGTGATTTATATTACAAAATGTTTCTATTAATAATAAATACTACTCTTTTGAATTGCCAAAGAATCCTTCATTACTGATAATAAAAAATGAAAGATTTCTTATTATTAATGTCTTATTATTAATTATATGATGATTTCTAATGAAGACTGGAGTAGTGATGCTGAAAATTCAGATTTGCATCACAATTACATTTTAAAATATATTCAAATAGAAAACATTTTAAATTGTAATAATATTTCACAGTGTTTCTGTTTTTACTGCATTTTTTAAATAAAAAAATGCATGCTTGGTGACGTTACAAAAAACAAACAAAAAAAACTCACTAAAAAGTGAAGTAACCACAGTTTTATGGTGCAATTATATTATAAGAAAAATTACACATTTTATAACATAATTTCATTCTGCACAGAAACCGATCCTACTCGTGACCACACATGTCCTCAGCACCAGCGGATCATGCCAATCACCCAGCGTGTGGCCTGTATTTATTTAGGACCCCCTGATGCACCCAAATGGGCCTCCCTGTGGCCAGTGTGTTAAAGTGTTAATCACATCTCTCAATCTGAGCAGCCCAGCACTGATAACACACACACACACGGTCCTGCCCCACATGACGGCCTATTGTCAGAACATGCCGTCAGCTTAATACTAGTCATTTACACCTACTGTTAGTCCAACCTGACCACACAATCGGCGCTTACCACAGGCCGAGCACAATAGAGGTGAGAACGGCCCGCCTGCTTCAAACCAGGCGCCTTTGTGTGAGTGCGTTGTGGGTAATTAAATAATTATACAAATCATTCTTACGCAAACCAGATACCGTCATGCTAATTGGAGGGAGAGATTAACTATCAGTGAAACTGGGCGGAGAGATCAGCAACCACAACGCTTTTGGAATGTAACCAAACTTCAGAGATTAAACTTGGGCAATGATAGCGATTTGGGTAAAAGAGTATGGCACTCAAAAATGAGGAAACCCAAGTGTTAAATAAATGCTCGCTGACACGCTAGCTTTACGGTTAATACTGGTCGAACTTCACTAGCTTAACTTGGGATGTCGATAGATCCACATTTCCTTCATCCCAACGCATTCCCATAGGCAAACGCTGACACATTATCAAGTCCGCTCAGCATGCAGGTATGTTTGCTTTGGCTGCAGGAGATGTTTACAGCGCGGCTAGACGAAACATTTCAGTGAGGATATTTATTTGCGCTTTTCACACCATAATGTCTGAGGCCGTTTTCTTACTCCGTTCGATTGATTTTCCGAACTCAAATTCCGATTCCACCTTGTTCTCCCCTTCCTCCGCAGGCCTGTTTTCACATTGTGCTATGTAAGTCTGAACTGCAGTATGTAGGGCCCTGATCTCTGTAGTGCAGTAAAATGGAATTTACAGTCTAATGATGCGGAATGTCACGGAATTTTGCCAAATTTGAATGAATAAATCAAAAGCAGAGCTGTACACGTCACCAGATCACCATATGGACTAGTGTGTGTGAATATTAAAACGCAAAAAGGTTGGTTTTGAAATATTAAGTCTGTACTTTGGCACGGTTTCATCTACTGCACATATTCAGCGTCTCAATATATGAGGACATGAACACACAAACTTTATCTCCAGAGCTGCTCTGAGAATCACTTCATGAGTATTTCGCCATTTCATTTGATAAAACTATCAAGAGTAATTTGACAGATATTATTACACAAATATATTACTATTGTGCATTAGAATGCAAGTAATAGCAATAATAATACAATCTATTAGATCACAATTTATTGTTTCTCTTTTAAATTTAACAGTTAAGCTTTTGTGAATCACTTTGTTTGCCAAAAATTGTTTGATACAAAATTTATGTTTAAGTATTAATTTGATCACCACCATTTTTGATAGTAAGTCTGTATTAAATCGTCAAACACAAAATCCAGAAAAATTAAAACAGACAATAGAAAACACATTTCACAGGGTAATGCTGTTTTTAAAATGTATACATTTTTAATTTTCTGAACGTTTAGTAACTGAATTAATTAGACATCCTGTTTGATTAATAAACTTGCTGAAAATTCAGCTTTGCATCACAGAAATAAATTACACTTATAAGATATTGAAAGTGTAAAATTTAATTTAACTATATTAATAGATTTCCCCCTTCCAAATAATAATAAAATAAAAAATAAAATAATAAAAAATAAAATAAGAAAAATAAAATTAAATAAAATACAACAAATAAAATTGTATAGAACTATTAATAGAAATTCCCCTCCCCCAAAAATGATCAAATAAAATAAAATAATATTAAAAAAAATATAGGAATATAATATATAATAAATACAATCAATATAAACATAACATAAAATAATAAAAACATAGATATAAAACAAAATAAAAGGAAATAACATAATATAAAAATAAAAAATGAAATAATATAATATAAAAATAATAAAATAAAAAAATAAAATAAAATAAAAT
>JAHKKF010475207.1:0-11984 GCA_019740295.1 Labeo calbasu
GCTTGAAGTCCAGTGTTAAGTTTCCACAGTCTGTGATGATCTGGGGTGCAATGTCATCTGCTGGTGTTGGTCCACTGTGTTTTTTGAAAACCAAAGTCTGGCCAGCAAACTCACCAGACCTTAACCCCACAGAGAATCTGTGGGGTATTGGTAAGAGGAAAATGAGAAACAAGAGACCTAAAAATGCAGATGAGCTGAAGGCCACTGTCAAAGAAACCTGGGCTTCCATATCACCTCAGCAGTGCCACAGACTGATCACCTCCATGCCACGTTGAACTGAGGCAGTAATTAAAGCAAAAGGAGCCCCTACCAAGTATTGAGTACATATACAGTAAATGAACATACTGTCCAGAAGGCCAACAATGCACTAAAATGTTTTTTTTATTGGTCTTATGAAGTATTCTAATTTGTTGAGATCATTTTGAAGGCTCAGGAAACCTTTGCAGGTGTTTTGAGTTGAATATTGTCACCATATTCTAATTTGTTGAGATTGTGAATTGGTGGGTTTTTGTTAAATGTGAGCCAAAATCATCACAATGAAAAGAACCAAAGACTTAAACTACTTCAGTCTGTGTGCACTGAATTTATTTAATACACAAGTTCTACAATTTGAGTTGAATTACTGAAATAAATTAACTTTTCCATGACAGTCTAATTTATTGAGATGCACTTGTACATTAAAAAAGGTAAAGATCACAAAAGAGAGGTATGGAAATTACTCTCTTGTTTTCACAGTATTTACTCAGACTTCACCAAAATGGCACAGTTATTGGCCAATCATTTTAAAACGGCCAAATATATCGGTCTGTAACTATTTCATATGCATGGTGTTGCTTTGGATCTGTTTGCTGGAGGGTATTTTGAGGTCAGTCGTCTCGTCATGTAAGCTCATCTCTGGGCTGAGCTACAGATGGGAGGAGACCAGAAATGGAAAGAAGAAGAGATGCGACCGGGGAATAAACGACACGACTCTACCTCTGTTCAGCATCTGTGCCCTAGCACCATCTGACAGACATCTGGCATGTGTGCGAGCGAGAGTGTGTGTATTGATTTAATGTCTGTCTCGCTCACTCTGATAGATGACATTGGATGTGATTAATGTCCATTCTTCAACACTGTGAAATATGAAATATGAGAACCGCACACATATTCGGCCTCTTTCTCCTCCATCTGTCTTTAAACCCTGGCAATATACAAATCACAGGTACATGTATGACAAACATACACAACCGCTTTGTTTCTCGGTCTCTCTCTCTTAAAGCCAATGTAATTTTCACAGTGCAATTTCCCATCTTGAAGGTCGGTTCTGAATGAGTGCTACAGGTTTTAAAGGATGCAGGTAAATACCATTTTTTGACATACTTAACTAGGAATACACAACTTTGCTTCACCACACCAGGTACCTAAAGTGCATAAATCATGCAATGTGCAAATAAATCATTTGATCATCTATTTAAGGAATAGTTCACCTAAAAAGAAAAAGATTTGCTCTGCAGTGAATGGGTGCCATCAGAATGACAGATAATAAAGTCACAATAATCCACACGATTCAATCCATCAATTAAAGCCTTATGAAGTAAAAAGCTATGTTTATGTAATAAATAAATCCATCAAGACATTTTTATTGTCAAACCATACAAGTCCTATGTCCATAATGTGAGTCCTCTATCCATAATATTGATTCTCCAGAGACAATGTTGTCTTGTCTGAATCAGGAAAAAATATGCACATATCAAGCAATCTTTACAAGCTAAAACAGCCCAAAACTGTTCTAAACAAACATGTTGATGAATTTTAACATGAGAGGTCAACAGGGGATGGATTTTTTTGACTGGAGGAAATGTTCATATGGATTATTGACTTGTATTTTGTCTTTTGGTTTAAAGTTAAAATGCCTTAAAGAGCAAGTCATATGGTTTTGTTTTTTTAAAGTGTCATAATATTGTGCTGGAGTCCCCTGCGACAGGTTTAAACGCATCTAAGGTCAGAAAATGTTGTAAGTTTCTCAGAATATACATTTATCCATAGCGTCATTAGTCAATGATTTCGAAACAGTTCGTTCAAGCTCATTTCCAAGCATAATGTCTGTAAACCCCTCCCTTCTATAAGCCTACGCTGCTCTGATTGGTCAGCTGGCCAAGCCTGTTGTGACTGGCACAGAGAGGCATCCGTACTGCCAAGTCCACGGATGTTTTTGATGGGTTAAAGTGACCCCAATAACGTCATATTTAGCCCCTGGAATGTGAATTTACCAGGGGAACATGACAAAAAGTGTATTTAACACTCTGGAACGTGATTGGAATACTTTTGAGTAGCAATTGGGCGGGTTTTGTTGTGAAAACCTGGCAACCCCGCACCTTTAAAACATAAAACAAGAATATAGTGCTCCAATCCGTTCTTAATATAATGATATATAAACATTTTGTTTAACACTTATGCAAGCGAATCATGCCCACAGCTAAATTTTAGCTGGTAACTGTAAACACATAACAAAAACAATAATGGTGGATACGTTAGTCGAGTGCTAACATGACTAACTGATGAAACAACACAGTTTGTAAACCAAAATATGTCTAAGTTACATTCTTTATTATTAAATCAAGTAATTAGAACAACAACAGTCTACATAATCGACCAATTCTTAGGAAATAGTGGGTTCACAGTGAATTTTTAGAAGTATTTCAGCAAGACATTAATACCGTGGTGTACCTGGAAACCTAAAGCTTCACAAGGTATACATCACATACATTTTGGCACAGAGAGGCATCCGTTTTGCCAAGTCCACGGGTTAAAGTGACCCCAGTAACGTCATATTTAGCCCCTGGAATGTGAATTTACCAGGGAAGCCCAAACAAAAGTGCGTATTTTACAGCCTGGAACACGATTTTTAATGGGGGACCCTCCCTCAAAAGGCGATTGGGCTACTTTTGAGTAGCAATTGGGCGGGTTTTTGCGAAAACCTGGCAACCCTGCACCTTTACATGAAACAAGAATATAGTGCTCCAATTTGTTCTTAAAATAATGGCATAAAAACATTTTGTTTAACACTTATGCAAGCGAATCATGCCCACAGCTAAAGTTTAGCTGCTTAACTGTAAACACATAACAAAACAATAATGGTGGATACGTTAGCCGAGTGCTAATGTGACTAACTGATGAAACATCACAGTTTGCAAAGCAAAATATGTTCTTACTAAATAGCGGGTTAACAGCAAATTATCAGTAGTATTTCAGCAAGACAGTAATATCGTGGTTTATATGGAAACCTAAAGTTGCACTAGGTATACATCACGTATATGTTGAGCACTCACTTGAAAATGTACACATAAAGTATCAATCGTATTTGCAGGTTGTGGTTCGGAGACGCTTGTTGGTCCAAATAAAGAAGGTACAGACTTATCTTTTATGGACAAGCATTGTGTTTAGCAAATTTGGCATTGAACTCTCCAAGATTAGAGAAGCAGTCCTCGGTAAAATGATGAGCACAACAAAAGGTTCGAAATGTATTGCTGTGGTATTGTGGAAAAAAATTATTTTAACTACTGATTCTTCACATCATCATCTTTTAGCAATGAAAACAAAACTAACTAGAGTCATTCATATTTTGCGGGCAAGCGGGGATTATGCTAATTTGTTACCCAGTGACGGAGATCAGTAACAGGCAGAAGATTCGCAAATATGACGACTTGTTAAAAGCGATTCTGAGTCGACTTTCTTTTGAGAGACGATATCTTTATGTATAATGTACTTTTTGATTAACAGCTTTGCAGACTGTTTACATTGAAGGATAGCTACGTTACAAACTGAAAATAAATATATTTTTCGAACACCCATACAACCTGCTATTTAATTATTTATTTGTTTCTTACAAACACGCAGCTTTTGACTTCACAAGATGTTAACTGATGGACTTAAGTCATGTGGGTTACTTGTGGATTTTTTTTTGATGTATTTATCAGCTCTCATTCTGACGGCACACATTCACTGCAGAGGATCCAAGTGATGTAATGCTAATTTCTCCAAATCTGTTCTGATTAACAAACTAAATAATCTATATCTATAGCCTGAGAGTGATTAAATTCTTAGCAAATATTCAATTTTGGGTGAACTATTGCTTTAACGAATTACTGCCGTCATGACCACTTGAAAATGTACACAAGCATCTCTTGTCAATAAAACACTGTCTACCACCTGCTTTCTCTGGGAACAGCAGAGCATTAATTGCACCAGGCAAATAGAGTTTTGTTAACAAGGCGCAGTCGATAATAAGCCTAATTTACTGGATTGTGGGCGGTTAGTGAATAAGAGGTTTAGTAAGTCACACAACTGTTACTAAATCCACCTCACAGTGTCACAGCAGTGCTAAAACGAAACTATACATCGTTAAGCTTTCACACTTCCATACAGAAAAGCTTCACCCACATAATGATATGTTTTCACATAATTTTCCCATAATAATTGTGTGTGCTTCAAAATGTCAATGGAAACCGGGGTCAAAGTTGACATTGTTTGAACTTGGAGTGTCACAATACAACACTTAACCTGTGTGTGGTACTGGCTGTAATGCTGTAGCTTGACATCACTCCATAGTGACATGAATTATGTGGTGCAACACTAATGCACATGCTCTTGAGCTGTAGTGACCTCTGAAGGATGCAGGTTTGACTCCTTTTAACCTCTTGTCTAATACAAGGCAAAATGAACAATACTATTAACACTTATAACTTTTGTTTAGCTTCGATTCAATTTTTCCACCACTTTGATGTACAAACAGCAGAAAAATGCATGATGCAGATATTTTACACCAATATAAGAAAGAATACCAACTTTAAACTCGCTTAATGCTTTTTTTACGCTGTGTGTACAGTATGTGTATGATTAATGAATCTTTTAATGGGTCTTTTCTGAATGTGAATTTCTAGACTTTTGCAGGCCAAACTTCCATGATGAAATTCCCCTGAGCTTTACAGTCACTGACCCTTTTAAGGGGACTGGCTGGATACTCAGGCTCTTCAGACCACTGACATACTCTCTAATGAGTGTTAAATATAACCCAGAGAGTATAAGAGCAAAGCAGATGAAGAAAAAGAGTGAGAACGTGGGAGAAAGTGAGAGGTGGCAAATCTCACAGTTTTTCTGATGGAAATGGACACTTGAAAGGACAATCAAGACTGTCGATTACATCAATAAGAACAGCATTTAATGAAAAAAGTTCTCAAATGCTTGGCATAAATATGTATGCACTTCACACACACAGATATTTATGAAGATTAACCAGTCTCGAGGTTAAAAAAATCTGTATAAAGGGATACTTTCATGAATGCATTGAATCAATCTAGTTAATTAACCTAAACTGCAATATGCAGCATCTAATAAAAACCTCATAAGGAAACGCATGTAAATTCTTTGAAAAAGCTTTAAAAAAATAAAAAAAAGGTCCTCTGATAAAAAAGCTTATTTATTGCTGCATGTCAGACAGCAAACTACTAAATATTAGTGCTGTTAAATCGATTAATCACGATTAATCGCATCCAAAATAAAAGTTTGTGTTTACGTGTGTGTACTGTGTATATTTACAGTTAAGGTCAACAGTTTACATTCACCTTGCAGAATCTGCAAAATGTTAATTATTTGACCAAAATAAGAGGGATCATACAAAATACATGTTATTTATTTTTTTGTTAGTATTGACCTGAATAAGACATTTCACATAAAATACATTTACATATAGTGCACGAGAGAAAATAATAGTTGAATTTATAAATATGGTCCCATTCAAAAGTTTACATACACTTGAATCTTAATACTGTGTTGTTACTAGAATGATCCACAGCTGTGTTTTTGTTTTGTTTTTTTTTAAGTGATAGTTTTTCATAAGTCCCTTGTTTGTCCTGAACAGTTAAGCTGCCCGCTGTTCTTCAGCTCTCATGTAACATTACTCTGTATCATGCAAAATACGTATTTAGTTGTGTGTGTTGTGTTCGCTCCACGCAGCTCGTAGGTCTCTGGCTAACTGGCTGACAGCTTTATCTGTTCACTCGCTATTGTCTAGAAATGTGTTGATGAATAGTGAATGTTTGTCGTTGTTATTACTTGAAGTTCTGATAAAGAATAGAACAATACGTTGGTGTACAAGCTGCAGTGCTTTATCAATACGTTTCTGCGTTGGGTTGACGCATATACTATGCCTGTTTGGGTGTTGTTGTTTACCACCGAGCTGTGGGCTAGAGTAACGGTGATGGGCGTTTCGTGTTTGAAATTCACTGCACGCAGTAACGTTAAACCAATCACAAAAGACTGGGTCAACGGACCAATCACTGCAGATTAGTGTCATGCAAAGGAGTGGTTTGGACAAATGATTCGTTTTAATGAACCGTTTGGGAGTCGTTGAGCAAATAAGGTAAAAAGAAATGAATATTATAAGACAATAAAAGTGTTTTTTGACCTTGCATGCACGTAAACTTGTTGTTGGGGAATCCCAAAACCAAAATATGAATCTTTAATAATCCATAATAGGGGTATTTTAACCACGGTTTCGGTTCGGTTCTGATATCTTGCCACTTCAGTGTGGTATTTTTTGCAACAAATTAACAAAATATACTCCGGTAAACCTCTGTACACTGGAAAAAGCATGATTTAGTATATGTCTGCTTAATTTTTCTTTTGAGAGAGGTATTGTTTTTTCGAATTTTACACAAAATAAAATGGGTTTCATTCATACTGGACACCAGAGGGCGCCCTCGTGCGGAAAATCCACATATGCGTCAAAGAAGTAGCGCTGACAACGTTCCGTTCCAGCTTCTCTAATATGGATAAAAGCATCGCTATTGCTGTTAACTGATTAAAAACAAGATAAAACGTTAGACGTCTTGAATGATGAAATGTAAGGACAATAAACACTCGTCTGCAATAATATGTGGTTTATCTGTGTTCTTCAAGCCATCTCATGTATTTTCATAAGCCATTGCTAATCGACATACATTGAATATGAGTATAGAATTTATTGTCTGCCTCACATAAGAATCCACATCAGATCACATAAGGAAGTTATTTCAAACACTAGACTGATGTTGTGAATTAAAAACAAGTCATAATTTTTTTTATAACTTTTGCTTTTATAACTCTTTTGTTGGACAACAGGTTTAGAAAGGCTTATCATTGCATGCCATTAGAATGGAAGATGCTCTGCATGTTGCTTTTTCAAATATAAGCAGGGAAGCGTTTCTTCATTTCAGCACGTGAAATTGCGGGCACACACATACAGCAAATTCCGAGAGAAATAAAACAAGTAAGTTATTTAAATGCAAAACCGAAAAACCGCAATTCAAAAGCGCGTATTGAACCGTGGAGGTCGTACCGAACGGTTCGATATTATATTGAGTATTGTGACATCCCTATGCAATATTATAAAACATAATAATATATAGTACTAATTTTAATACTGTGAATTAGAGCACAAGCAGGGTATTCAGTCCTTCTCATCTAAAAACTAGAATTAATTGGCAAAATTACTAAATGAATTCATACCACAACAAATTATTTTAGCTGAAAAGAGTTAATTTAATTAAAAAGTTTCCCAATTTAATTAAGTCCAGAGTGTTTGCAATTTTTTTTTTTGAGTCCATAGACACACAACACCATCTAATCAGCCTCTCAGCTCCATGCATCTATCTACAAACTCTCAGCTGGTTAATTAACACCGTCGGTGACCGGCTACTGTTTCATCGGACGGGATTCACAGCGGTTTAAATGCAGTGGATCACGTCGACTCTTGGATCGTGTGTAGAGTTCAAGACTATGATAACTGCAGCCAATCCTGAATGGCTTTTCAATAGTGACAGGCTTCACAAAAGAAAAGACCGAAACAGAAGAGGACAGGAAGGATTTATGCCAAAGCTGCAGCTGAACACAGCAAGCCAGATCAGGTCACGGTGAGACGTGCAAATTCAGTTCAGACAGAGTGCATCTTATCTGTGTTGGCTAGCAAATCGAAGCTTATCTCATCTACTTTTGCTAATCTAGCTGGTTTATCTTCACAGGTAGGAAAGGAATCTTTGTCAGAACAAGAAGAGGGCTTGCACTCCACGTACCTACACATATCCCAGAATGCTTCAGGCAATATAAGAGCACACACAGTTAAATTAGAGATAAAGAAATACCACAGATCAAAACATGCCTAAATTTGCATACTTCAGACCACCGTTTTCACATCCTAAATCTAAATCTTACATTTCTCTGCATTCACATGTGCTCCCTCCCTGAGGCCAGAGTGGCATTAACCTCACAACGATTTACACAACCATTGTTTACATTTACACCACAATAATACAATGAAAATGCATTCAGCCACATTGATCTCCGCTGCCGGCTGTGCTTTGGCAAGGCTGGCCTTTGGGAAATTGAAAACACCCACTTATGTTGTCCGAGAGAGATTTTCTGGTTATAAAAGAAAACCCTGACTTTTTTTTGCTCCCGAAGTGTTCTAAAACAGTTCCTCAATCACCGACAGGGCAGCTCCAAATGTTTATTATTTGCATCTGTCATCCTGAAATGCTGGCCTGTGGAGAAGTACGCAAAATATGATTTCCAACTATCATTCATCAGTCTATTGCAGAACGCACAGCATTTACTGCAGGTGAATTGTTTTCTACGATATAACATTACCAACACAGTATTTATGACTGAAAAGTTAGATGAACAGAAGTGACCTTATTCCATCTGATCTGATAATTTGTGACGCTTATTATAAACACCATAACAATTGCTCATACTAACCCAGTGTTGTACTTCAAAACATAAGTCATCATGCACTGTTTGTGCTACGCGTGAATGGCGCCGCAAATCATGCAAATTGTCATGGAGAAGTGTGCTGTCAATTTTTTAAGAGATCAGGCATACAATTTACACTTGGCAGGTGAAAAATCTAATAGACTTACAAAGAAAGAGCCATATTTAGAGAACAGAATATCTGAGATTTAGGATATTATATATTTTTATTATACATTATAGTGATTTATTTAAAGCAATCACCCCACCAATAAGGCAGAACATCTTCACAACCACCTAGCAAAATAATAAAATTGATTTAGAACACCTTAGAACCTACACTATCATTCAAAAGTTTTGAAGTTTCACCGAGGCTGCTTTTATTTGATCAATACAATAATAAAGTAAAAACAGTAATATTATGAAAATTTCAAATAACTGTTTTCTGTTTCAAAATGTAATTTTGATGCAAAGCTGAATTTTCAGTGGCCAGTACTCCATTCCTAACTGTCACAGGATTCTTCAAAAATCATTTTAATATGCTGATATCTTCTTGCTGTCAATGTTGAAAACAGTTGTGCTCCTTAATAATTTTTTTGGAGACCATGATACTCCAAGGATCTTTGATGATTAGAATGTCCAAAATAACAGCATTTATTTGAAACTGAATTCTTTTGCTACAATGTTTTGCAACACCTTTTTACTGTTCGTTTGATCAATTTAATGCTTCCTTGCTGAATAAAAGTAATGATATTAAAAAATGATAGTGTACATACAGTTCTATGCGAAAGTTTGAGAAACCCTGTGCTGAGTAAGAAAGATGTTTACATATAGTCCACAGGACCAAAAAATAGCTGAAATTATTAAAATAACCCCCTTCAAAAGTTTGGGAACCCATGGTTCTTAATACTGTGTGTGGTTACCTGGATGATCCAAGACTGTTTTTTTTTGTTTTGTGATAGTTGTTCAAGAGTCCCTTGTTTGTTGTGAAGTTAAACTTAGCACTGTTTTTCAGAAAAATCCTCCAGGTCCTGCAGATTCTATAGTTTTCCAGCATCTTTTGTATATTTGAACCCTTTCCAGCAGTGACTATATGGTTTTAAGATCCATCTTTTCACACTGAGGACAACTGAGGGACTCAAACACAACTATTAAAAAAGGTTCAAACATTCACTGATGCTCCAGAAGGAAACACGATGCATTAAGAGCCAGGGGGTGAAAACTTTTGAACAGGATGAAGATGTCCAAATGTTTCTTATTTTGTTAAAATCTATATTTTTTTCCATTTAGTACTGCCCTTCGGAAGCAACAGAAGATACTTGCATGTTTCCCGGAAGACAAATTAAGTACGGTTTACCTTGATCTTCAAAAAGTTTTCACCCCCGGCTCTTAATGCATTGTGTTTCCTTCTGGAGCATCAGTGAATGTTTGAATCTTTTTTAATAGTTGTGTTTGAGTTCCTCAGTTCAACTCAGTGTGAAACCACACGCAGTATTAAGAACCAAGGGTTCACAAACTTTTGAAGGGTGTTATTTTAATAATTTCAGCTATTTTTTGACCTTGTGGACTATATGTAAACATCTCTTATGTATCTCTCTTATTTTGTATGATCTCTTATTTTGTAAAATTATTCACATTTTCACAGATTCTGCAAGGGGTTCCCAAACTTTCACATAAAATTGAATATAGCGAAACACTAACAATAGCAATAGTTATTAGAAATATTAATACTACCACTACTACAACTACTACAAATAAAAAGTTACTGATAACAGAAAAACTGTGCTGTGCTCTCAGTGTTTTTTTTTTCCCTGAGAAGAATCATGAATGAGAACAGAGAGAGAAAGAAACCCCAGTGAGGGCCACTTTATAAAGACAACATGCAAAATCCTGGGCCTGTCTCCTTCTCTGTCATGCACTCTCCATCCCTGCTTGTCTTACCCATACTCCTTTCATTTCCTCCATCCCGCCCCGCCCCCTCTGCGGCCCCTCACACACAGTAGAGTGATTGTGAGGGGTAAAAGGGGAGCAGTAAAGTGGTGGTAGGACATGGATGTGTGCTGGGCCAGCGCCAGACTTTTCTAGCACATCTCCTCCTAAACCATTGAAGCACAATCCAAACGCAAGAGCATTTCTGCTTTAATTAACACACACAAAAAATAGAATAAGAAAGCAGGAGCAAGAGAGAAAGAGAGGGGGAGAGAGCTACTAGGACCACAGCCAGGCATCTCAAAAACTGCTTGGCTGGGTTTCCATGGTGAAAGAATCCTGCCATCTCTGTATGGCTTCCAGAATCCTCGCCGCAGTGGCGAGACGGACCCAAAGTTACAAGGAAGTCAATGAAAAGAAAACAAGAAAGACAAAGGAGCGCCGCAGGCCACTTAAGACATCACAGTCTATGAACACATTAACAGAACGAACAGAATGAGAGCTACATCCGGCCACGGCCAAGCCAAGCCCTTGTCCGTGAGTGTTAATGAAGCAGACTCCACGCATACGCGCACATACACTGATGATCAACCCCTGCCCCCTACCCCCTGTTTTCCTCTTGGCCGTCCTCTACGCTAATCCAAACAGCAGGGCTGGATGCCTCAGACCACCACGGTCACATTATGTGTGTGTATGTGGATGCATTTGGAGTCTGAAACACACTATGGAGGCCCTTCACTGGGCTACTTCAATGCCAATTCAAACAGTGGCACTTCCCACACGCTGGGGAGCGGCATACTGGAGGTCATACTCAACATCAAAGGTCCGCAGCATGGCAAATGGAATGACAGAGGGGGGGACAGAGCGGGAAAGAGATTCCTGACTGACATTGAAGCCAAGACTGACGTTCTCACAGCTTACTGATGTCTGACTTCAAGGAGAATCAATGTCATAAGGAAATGGAATAAATGCCACCATCACACATGTGCACTGTTCAGAAATGAGCTGAAAATGCCTTGTAAATTCTTTTTTTTTTTTATTGAATTTTAAGTTGAGTAGCAAACAGGATGAAGAATTGCAATTCAAAGAACTGAATTTTAATGATTCAGTTCATTCAAATTTAAATGAAAATTAAATACATTTAAAAACGTACAACAAACTTTGAGTTGACAAGAAAAACTCTCAATGTTGGGTTGACAAAGCCTTGAAAACGTTTTGAAAAAAAAAGCCTTGAAGAGAGACAGAACAATAAATAGAACGATAGACAGAACGATAGATCGATCGATCGA
>JAHKKF010475211.1:0-11031 GCA_019740295.1 Labeo calbasu
ATATTACTACATCACTCTCGTCAACATAGTCCATGTCAACAACAAAAATGTATTTTTTGGGAAAATCCCAGGTATTTTGAGCAGTAGGATTATAAAAAAAAAATATGTGCTAATATAAAAGTCAATTAAATAGCCTATAATATTGCAAAACAAATCTATGGTACTTTTTTACTTAAGTACATAAAAAATCGGGTACTTTTGTACTTTCACTCGAGTAAAATTGAAAGAGGAGCACTTTTACTTTTAGTGGAGTAATATTTTATTATACGTATCTGTACTTTTACTCAAGTACTCAACTTGTGTACTTTGTCCATCACTGGTTAAATGAAGGGCAGTGGAATAAAAATAAAAAAAAAAATGGGTTCAAACTTTTTTACCTTGAAAGCCATTTGTAGCGTGTTTACGCTGAAAATCAGCGCAGTAGAATGCCAAAATATGTTTGCATGATAAAATTGACTGCATCTCTGTATTCATTCCCTTTAAAGTCGGCTACTATAGCCGTCAACACACTACTTGTCTAACACATCCACTACCTTCAATACATTTCAAAATAATTACTCCCAATCCTCAAACCCACTGCTGTGAGAAACATTTCTGTTTTTAAGCATAGTCTGTAGGTACCTATCTTTGTGAGAACTGTGGTAGTTCAGTTTTCGATATATGTAGCCTATTTGCTGTTATACAGCTCTGGAAAAAAATTAAGAGACCGCTTTTAATCACCATCTCTACATGTATGGTAGTCTCAGCCTCAGACGTCAGGGAACGTTGGCTAAATGTCTGATGCATAAGGCACACTTAGCTGGAAGTTTCGAAAGTCATCATCAGATTGGTTCAATTATACAGGATTTTCTGGAGATGCATGTCGCTTTCTTTAACGTTCTGCCTGGAAACAAAAATGCCGTGCGGCCAAACCCCCTCACAAAAGAAGAAAGCCGTCATGTTTACAGCTGTAACAACGAGCGCTTATCATGATCAACTAAACGCTGGATTTTCAAAAGTATGTGAAAAATTTAAAGTTCGTGTCATAGAACCTTTAAAATATGTCTGAGAGATTTACACATCAGTCTGTTATTGTAGCGACATATCCACACCCCTAAAAAGAAACATGATTGGTTGCTTCACCTGTCAGTCATATGGCCTCTTGGGTAGGCCTTGGCCATTCAAAGCGGCCAAAGTTCCCAGACCTTCAGCCGGCAGTCCGAAGATCTGGCTACACGAGACTATATGTATGGCAGTCCTTCCATTCCAGTGTCTGCTAAATTCCAACACAATCACATCTCATTCTGCTTAATGAAGTACTGATTAGGGATCACCTCAACCAAATCTTATTTAACAAGGGCAAGCATAAAAACAACTGACTATCCTTTTAGGATCAGCTGGATGGCAAAAACAGTGCTTGTAGTACCTCTAAAGTAATTGGAGTCAAACAATAACTATTGGCCATGCCAAAAGATTTGAATGGTTTTGAGCGAGGAAAAGAAGGATTCAGTTCTGGCTTTCCTTAAAGACTGCAGCTTGACCTTGCAATTGACTTGCAAGACTTTGGGACAACAAAGCTGTAGACCAGCAGAGGGCGAACATGACCCTCCAGGCACCTACACTGTAAAAAATGACTGTAAAAGACTGTAAAAATGCTACTGTAAAAACCTGTTAAATGGTTAATTGTAAGTTCCCCTATTATGCACGGTGAAAAGCTGTATTGGAAATTGCATGTAATTTTACAGTAGTATACCTTTTTCAGAAGTAAAAAAAGAACGTAAAATTGACAGTGAATAACTGCAAATTGACATTCCCAGAATTCCATGCGATACATTTCAAATTTGTCTTAAGTCACAGGGGTATATTTGTAGCAGTAGCCAAAAATACACTGTATGGGTCAAAATTATTGATTTTTCTTTTATGCCAAAAATCATCAGGAAATTAAATAAAGATCATGTTCCATGAAGATATTTCGTAAAATTCCTACTGTAAATGTATCAAAACTTAATTTCTGATTAGTAATATGCATTATTAAAAACTTCATTTGGACAACTTTAAAGGCGACTTTCTCAATATTTAGATTTTTTTGCACTCTCAGATTCCTGATTTTCAAATAGTTGTATCTCAGCCAAATATTGTCCTATCCTAACAAACCATACATCCATAGAAAGCTTATTTATTCCGCTTTCAGGTGATGTATAAATTTTAAAAAAAATTCTTCTTGTTTCTTCTTGTTGCTTTATTGAAAATGAATGTTTATTCCATTATTTCAGTTTCATGTGTGTTACCATGATGGTGTTTAGTGTGAATGACACTGTGCACCGTCTATATATGTTATACATTTAAAAGCTGGGCTTTGGTTCATCATGTGACTTTCTTATTACCACCTGCTTTAGGTGGTTATCAGTATATTACAAAGATACAAAACAGATTTCAGTACTTTAATAGCTTGGTATATTAACATTATATCAGTTAATGAAATTACGGTATTTACATGCAAATTTAAATTAAAATCGTAAAGCCATTATGAGCCGGGGGTGAAAACTTTTTGAATTTGAAGATCAGGATAAATTTTACGTATTTTGTCATTTGGAAAATGTAAGTATCTTCTGTAGCTTCTGAAGGGCAATACTAAATGAAAAAAATGATATTTAGGAAAAATAAGAAAAATGTACACAACTTAAATCTGTTCAAAAGTTTACACCCCTGTCTCTTAATGCATTGTGTTTCCTTCTCAAGCATCAGTGAGCGTTTGAACCTTCTGTAATAGTTGCATATGAGCCCCTCAGTTGTCCTCAGTGTGAAAAGATGGATCTCAAAATCATACAGTCATTGTTGGAAAGGGCTTAAAAACACAAAAGTGCTGAAAAACCAAAGAATTTGTGGGACCTGAAGAATTTTTTTGATAACTGTTCAGGACAAACAAAGGACTCATGATCACTAAACAAAAAACACAGATGTGGATCATTCAGGTAACAAAGTATTAAAAATCAAGCGTATGGGGTCATTTTTATAAATTCAACTATTCAACTAACTGTATTTTAACATATTATGCTGTTCTGCTCATGGCCAAAATGTGAATATGTCTGGACATAGATAAACACTAACAACTTTACCTCAGCTTTTGATGCAACTTCCATTTCCTCTGTTTAGCAGACACTTGTATTTCCTGGCAGCGGCATCCCAGGAACTTCCTCTTGCTGAACGACTTCTGACTGACAGGCGCTATCAGGGATAGCGGGGATGAAGGGTGTGTGTATGTGTGTGTGGCCTGTCCCTGAATGGAAAACAGGCAGCTGTCAGAAAAGTGAAAAGTCAATAACTACAGACATCAGAGAGCCCATCTCTGGGTGCGCATGTGTGTGACATATCTCCCCTGCTCAATCCACACAGGACTGCACATCAAAATCAGTTCAGTTCTCCACACATCAAACAGTGCAGCATACTTACACACCTCCAGAGAACCCGCCGCTGCAGTTCAGTTTACTCCAGCGTCTCCCTCTCTCCCTCGACAAACACCTGTTCAGACGGCCGCTGCATCTCTGGAGACTCTAATCCGCTTCCTCGGTCCTCTCTTCCTTTCACCCTCCATCCATATCTCTCTCTGGCTTTCTTCTCTGCCTGCTTTCAGTTCTGTGGAATTAGATTTGACTCAATTCAATTGAGTTCAGCTCCATCAAAGGATGTTTGTTGGCAGGATCAGTTTGTTCTCTTTTCAATAGCGAGCGTCATAAAGCCTATTCCTCTTTTAGACTACCTCTCTCTCTTTCCATCCCCAGGGTTTCATTCCCTGTATCACTGTAGTGTTTGCCCACCAGTGTGTATGTGTGGAAACCTAATAACAGAGTGATATAAAATGCTATGTCATAAAGTGCATAATGCTCCAGGGCTTTTGACCCCTCTGTGCCATATAATAATGATAATAATCACTACGTAAGTACATTTTCTGAACAAAATGTGAGTGATACTTTCCAGTGTAAAACGCACCATCAAGATGTTGGAGTTATATATACTGCCACAAGAAAAATTGAGCCAGAACCCATGATTCTATGGTATTCTGTTATGGAGATATGATTGGGGCCCCAAGGACTTTCTACAATCCTACAGGGGGCCTCAGTACACTGCAGCAAAGTGCAAGAGCCCACCTCGTTTCTATGATTCCCATGCAAAGATATGACTGGGGTCTCCAGGGGCTTTGTGGACCCACATATCTCTAGCAATATCCCAAGGAAATAAGAGCTGTCTTCCATGTGTCTATATTCTAGTGCAGAGATATGACTGGGGCCCCCATGGGCTGCAATAAATAAATATTAGATGGGAGGAAAAATGTATCTCTTTTGGCCTTTAACGGACAGGACAGTAGAGACTGACAAGAAAGTGTGGGGTGGAGAGTTGGGAATTGGATTGGCAAAGGGCTACAAGTCGGGACTCGGACTCAGGTTCGCATTATGGCTGCGTTTACACTGCAAGTCTTAATGCACAGATCCGATCTTTTCACCATATCCAATTTTTTGGCCTATGCATCACGAATGCATCAAATTCCGATCTGTGTCAGGTGTGGGCAAAAAATCCGATTTTTTCTGCCAGTGTAAACGCAGCCCATATGTCAGTGCTCTAACCGATTGTTTCATTTTGTTCATCTGGGATCGTTTAGAGCTGCATTTAAACTGCATTTTGGAAGTTCAAACTTGTGGGCACCATAGAAGTCCACTATATGGAGAAAATTCCTGAAATGTTTTCCTCAAGAAACATCATTTCTCTACAACTGAAGAATGAAAGACATGAACATCTTGGATGACAAGGGGGTGAGTAAATTATCTGTAAATATTTGTTCTGGAAGTGAACTTCTCGATTTAACTAATGCAGAAATATGAATAGGATCCCAAGGGCCACTGGGGGCCAACATGGGGATTCTGTACACAATCACAAGGAAAAAGAGCTGGCCCCCATGTCTGTGTGATACTCTGGTGTGGAGGTATGACTGGAACCCCTACCAGACCTTGGGGGTCTCTGTACTAGAATATCATACAGCAGGGGTGTCCAGTTCTGCTCCTGGTGGACCACCATCCTGCAGATTTTAGCTCCAACATTCTAGAAGTTTCTAGGGAGTCTGAAAACCTTGATTAGCTGGTTCAAGTGTTTGTAGGGTTGGAGCAAATCTCTCCAGGACAGTGACCCTCTAGGAATAATTTTTGGACACCCTGACATAGAAACACATGGAACCTCAGTATACTGTACCAGTACCACAATACCCCAAGTCTAAAGAGCCTGCTCCTAAATCTTAAAAATGTTCATCTGCAGAAATGTGACTCAGCCTGCTACACTAAATGCTGGGTTATTTTTTCTACCCATCCACTGGGTTGAGCCTGTCTTTGATGAAACAACCCAGCTGCTCCTCTACAGTCAGTCAGAGCGTGGGCTTTTTGAGTCCTCTACAGGTGAGACCAGTTCTCAGCTTCTCCGATTTGCACATCTTCAGTGAAATAAAGGTATGTATAGATTTTATTTAATTTACAAAACCTTTACTGTGCAGTACATTGGATTTGATTTGTTATTTTACTGAGTTTCATCTTAAAATGTGTTCTCTAATGTCAGTACTTTTTGTTTGTTGTCAGGCAGGTTTTGGAGTCAGTCGTGGCATCTAAGCTATGAGTGAAACGCGAGGCCACGGTCTGAAGTTCGCAGATAACCCTTCGAACAGCAGCTTCACCAGCTCATATTTCACCGACATGCCGGCATGAGAATTAGTGCTATTTCAGTAAAAAGGTAAATAAAATAACCCAGCATGTTTGGTAAAAACATTTAACCCAATCCGCTGGGTCAAAATAACCCAGTATTTGTTCTGTCCAATATTTACCCAGCGCTGGGTTGCCAAATAACCCAAGTTGGGTTGTTTTTAACCCAGCATTTTTTTAGAGTGTACGAATGATGAACCTCCTCACATACCTTGTCAGTGCTTGGTCAGTGTAATCCAATGTTGGGTAGTCTGTGCCAAACCGGTTAAAACTGGATACATTCATCAGCAGTCATTTTATGTTCTATCCTGAGAGAAAACTGGACAATTTCAAGGACAATTAACTTCCTTGAAATTAAGGTTTGTAACATTGTATTCCTATCAAATTATTACTGTATAAATAAAAAACCTTCTGTAGTCTAACGTCTGTTTGGAATGCTAGCGTTCTACAAACATAGCATTCACCGGATCTCCACTCAGTGCGAACAACGCACCTTTGAAGTTTCACCTCCAGCCAAATTAATGCACGACCAGGGCTAAAACACGACACGACTTTGCTGTTATATGTAACAAAATGACTGTGCGCTCCACTGGACACAGTAATAGCGCTATTGATAGTGCATCATTATTGCAGCTGTGTCGCACTATGCGCTTGACGGATTGAAACTTAAATGTCTGACAGACAAGATAGCTCGAGATAAAGATGTTTTTGATGTAACTTTTCAAACATGAATATAAGTCATTAATATAAGTCATTTAATAAACTGGAACAGCCTACTGATTGCAGTTTTCTTGCCACAGATTCCCATTGCCTGCTCTTGCTGCTCCTGTCACATCCTAAAACCTTTACTGAATGTTTCTGAAGATTTTATGATTGTAAAAGACTTGACATTGAATAGGAAATATTGTATATCATATGTTCTTGTCATGCAATAGATGTTAGAGTACATTTTTATTAAAAACCTTTGAAAGGTTAACTGACCCAGCACTTTGTCAAAAAAAAACAACCCAGCAAGTGGGTTAATGCATAAAACCCAACAAGCTGGGTCAAAATAACCCAGCATGTGTTCTTTACAGTATTTACTCAGAACTGTGTTGCCAAATAATCCAGAAATGGTTGTTTTTAACCCAGCATTTTTAGAGTGTAGGGCCTATTAGGACCAACATGGGGTTTCATGATAATTAGAAAAAGTAAGTGCTACTATTACTACTAATAATAATAATGAGTGTAGATTATGTAAATGATAAATTAAAGAACTTGCATTTAATACTGTTTTAATGGTGCTAATATTAATATTCACATGGTGTATTTAAATAAATTTGCATGTCTTAGGGTTAGAATTAGTTCTGTTCTGCTGGTTCAAGAAAGGCATTCAGATAGCTTTACAATTCACATTCTTTCAAGCGTATCTGATTTTTACAACTAACAAATTGAGTTTAGCCTCTGAAATTACTATATTACTTGAAACATCTCTCATGTCTCAAATATGCTAAAATAGATTTTTTTTTTGTCCTGTCCACAATCATTGTTTTGAAAGACTAGAAATGAATTAACTTTATACGTGATGTGATTTCCAACAGTGTCATGTAATTTCACTCTTAAAGGGTCTGAAAAGGAGAGATGTGATTTTTCTGTTCTTCATTTTTAGATGTCATTAATCATTTTGCTATAAACAGCTCGACTGTGTTACGCTTACAGATGTGGCAGAGAGCTTCCATACTTCAGATGAAATTTATTAAGGTTGATTTTCAGAAAGATGAGAGACACGGCAGGACTCTTTAAAGGTTTGATTAGATTATAAATGATCATAACTGCTGAATTCTCCCTCTCAATCATAATCAATAAACAGGACCATATATAGTAGCCTGAAGCTTTTGTTGAAAGTGCCTTGAAATGTTATAGCTGCTAAAACCAAAATTGATGCAAACAATGTTGTATGTTTTGACATTTAGATAATTACCTCATTTTGTGTTTGATGAGGAAAATGTCATAAAGATTTAGCTACAGGAAGTTGAGTTAATGACGACAGAATTGTTTAATTAAAACAGATGGTGCGACTTGGTGGTAGTGACCCTAGTGAGAGATTTGATTTCACTGACCAAATCTATACATTTAAATGTGTGATTTCTGCCACAGGCAAGCACTTTTTACCTCCAATAATTACTATACTTAATGATATAATAAAATTCATTATCAAAGAGTCAAAGTTGCATTTTCAAAGTTCACTTTTCTCAAAAATCTGATGAAGCATCTGGTAGACAAACTACAAGATTCGCACAGATAGAGTCTCTTGAGAGACAAGTGCTGAAAGTACTATGTTCAGTCTGCTTCCCCCTTGATCTTAGTTGTGTTAACAAGTCTTGCTAATAGCCATCCTAAGGCTAACTCATTTGCATGTGAGCTAATCTAGGAACATCAATGTTTCTTTACTTCTTTCAATGCGATCAGATGGGAAAAATACCAGCCAGCAGACAAATAAATGCCAATGAAATTGAATTAATTACACTTTAACAAGAAACTTTAACAAGCTGTCATAACAAGAATTAATTTGTTAACATTATTTCTCATGAACTAACAATATATAATAGTTTTAAAGCTTAGTTAACGTTACTGTAAACATTTACTAATACATTGTTAAAAACAAAAGTTGTATCTGTTAATGTTATTTCATGGACCCGACCTAATATTAACTAAGAATGAACAGTTATATATAGTTAGTAACTAATAATGTAGTTATTATCTATATCGCTCATAGATAGTTAATGTTAGCTAACTATCAAAATATTCATAATAACAAACGTATCTTTTGTTTCCCAGCTTCACTTGAATCCAGCATTATTATTTAAAACGTGATTGTGTGTATGTTTTGTTTGTTTAGGCTTTTTATTATTATTTTAAAGCTTACCTTTAATACACTCGTGAAGTCCTGGGAGGTTTAGTCAGTGTAAATTTGTGCTTACATGGTTTATGTTTTTGAGCAGTTGTAGCAGTGTAGTTTCTTGGCTGGTAATGGAAGCATGTCAAATACAGTCCCTGTCGGAAAAATTGAAAATCGGTCAATTCCTAAAAGCTCCATCATGTCCATAAGTGAGGCACTTTAGCCCATGATGCCCTGGGGAGCTGTACCAGCATGCAGTGTGCTCTACGTGCTTTGGATGAAATGTGTCTGCAAAAAGACAGGTAACATGGGTTTGTTTTACCTTCAGGTCAGTTCAACATGTTCACTCTTTATAAATGTTTTTCTCCGATTTTTTCTGGAGAAAATATGCACATGATAAACAACTTTTGGGTTCTTAAACTGCTATATGGCAGGGCTCCTCAAATCCATCCTGGAGGGCCACTGCCCTGCAAAGTTTAGCTAAATAAAACCATGGTGACTTTGACTAGCTGGTTCATGGGATTTGTTTAGGATTGAAGCTAAACTCTAGATCAGTATCAGTATGGCCCTCTACATCAGAGGTTCTCAACTCTGGCCCTTGAGATCCACTTTTCTGCAGACTTAGCCTCACCTGCCTGTAACTTTCTAGCAATCCTGAAGACCTTGATTAGCTTGTTCAAGTGTGTTTAATTAGGTTTGGAGCTAAACTCTGCAGGAAAGTGGATCTCAAGGGCCAGAGTTGGGAACCCCTGCTCTAGGTCTAGGAGTAGAATTGGACAACCCTGACATAAATCAGAGGTTCTCAACTCTGGCCCTAGGCCTAGAGCTTTTGAAACCCTGCCTCGTAAAGGTTTAAACAAACAAAAAAAAATTCAAATCAGTGGTTCAGAGTGTGCATCAAACGGACCAAGTCACATGATTACAGCAACCAAGGCTTTGGTGCACTGATCCAGTGAGCCATGAACAAATGTCCAATACAGTTTTAACTGATCTTGGGTCAGTTTCATAACCTAGGTTCAGTTTTAATGACAAACATGAGTATACGGGAAAAAATAAGATTTTTCATTTAAATGTCTCTAACTGGTCTGATTCAGTGATGTTACGTTCTGTAACAAGGCTTCGGAGCGTGTGTCAAGAAATCCCGGAAGCTTTTAGTGAAGCTCGTGATGAGGCTTGTACCACTTTAGAGCAAAGACGTCTTTGATGACATCCAAAGCCTCGCTTCTGCCTGACTGGTTCAGGAGGCTGTTTGAATCTTGCAAATTCACAGTCCTTTGCCCAGTTAAACCCAACCACTTTCCAGTTCTAGAATAATAATATTGCCCTCCTGCCTATTAGGATGAAAGGCCCCTGTTGAAAAAAAACAGCATATGCTGGTTAGGTAGGTTTTGATGCTGGGATGCTGGTTTTAGCTGGTCCTTAGCTGGTTTATGCTGATTTATGCTGGCTTTTTGCTGGTCCTTTGCTGCTTTAAGCTGGTCCTGGAGCAGCACATGACCAGCTAAGGACCAGCATAAACCAGCATCGCAGCATCAAAACACCTAACCAGCATATGCTGTTTTTTTCAACAAGGACTTGATTTACACACATTTGATAGCTCATTCATTTCAAGCCAATATATTTATTACACAGTTATGTTATACAATCATTATATACCATCAGAAAATACACATTATATTCATATAAATAAATGAGTCTATGTGGAAATAATTTTTTTTCTTTACCGTTATTTCTAAGCCTTAACTGGCACGAAATGCAGTGTATCACAGATCACATTAGATCATCTGTAATGTATCTCTGTTAGCAATTGTACACCATGGAGACGTCTATTTGACGTCTGCATTTACATCTGCAGGGCATATTTTTTAATGTTTGCTCATCTGCAATACGTCTATTGGACGTTTCCTGTCAGATGTCAAATAGTCGTCTATTAGATGTCTTTAAGATGTTTATGATTTATAATATATGTTAAACAGACATCTTACAGATGTCTGTCAGATGTCTGTGCACAGCAGACGCTTTCCAGATCAACTGATCTCTAACAGACATCTTGCAGAGGTATGTGTGCTTTCTGGGTAACTACTTGTAACTATTACTAACCTGAGTCCCGACTGTGAATATGGGAAATCTCACAAAATCTTTTGTGGTCCAACATGACTAAGTAAACAAATTATGTGGTGCTGGTCCAGGCTGGTTTGTGCAGGTATAGTGCTGGTTAGTTAGCAGACAACAGACTGATTGTCCCTCTGGGTTTTCCCCTGGCCCCGATGCTCTTCCAAACAGATTTGATCAGGAAAATCGTCCCGGTTACGTATGTAACCTTGGTTCCCCGAGGGAACGAGACGCTGCGTCCGGAGAACGCTTTGGGAACGCCCTTGGCGGAACCACGCTCTGAATGAATGTGTAATCTAACCAATGAGAAAGCGGGACGTCACGGGC
>JAHKKF010475213.1:0-11742 GCA_019740295.1 Labeo calbasu
TTTAAGCAATGTTTGTAGAGTGGGTGACGTGCTACTTGACTAAAGCGGAGATTTCCGGGATCCGGTTAGGCCGCGATGAAGATTCAAAATTAAAAAACATAATTTGAAAAACAATAGTAATCCGACCAGAGCTCGATCTATGATGCTATGATGCAGTGAGTGGGGAACGCTGTTTAACAGCTGGAGCGCGTTGGATTGGATTGTTTGTTCAGATTGACGTGTCTGTCATTACCGTACACTGTAGAATAGGAGCGCACGACACTGAGCTAATACACACTAACGATTTGTAAGTTATGCGATAAGATTATACATTTACCGCTTAAGAATGAGATCAATATAAACGCTTTCGGGATGTAAAGTGAAATCGCTTAGTGAGTGGGCCGGAAGGAGCGACGGATAAGGTAAACAGAGCAAAATTTCTGATTGTTTTCGTGGGAAATGAATGTTTGATGCGGCGAGCGTGCCTCACACATTCAGCTGTATGCGTTCCTATATTAAGCGGATGAAAGCAGTTTAGCTGTAATTTGGATAACGTTAGGAACTGTAGCAGCTGTAGTGCGCTACCCGGGCGGGAGAAGCGTGTTTGGCGTTTGATGGAGGCGGCTCGGCAGATCTGCGGGGCATCGTTGACGAGCTGTGTTACCCTTGTTGAAGGCTAAAACTGGAGCCGGATTAAGTGTGACTTTGCAAAGCGTTGTTAGTTGGAGAAGTGCGGGAGTTCGTCGGGCTGGGATTCACGGATAGGGCGGGGTCGTATGCCGGAAGAACGGAGGCTGGGAAGGTGCAATGAGAGCTGCTTATATAGGCTCGTAATGATGATTGACAGGACTGACTGATTAGGCTCCTCCCGAACCTACGTTTGGAACTTCATTAAAAGTCAAACTAATAAAATAAAACTCTTCTATTAATTCTATTCTATTAATTGCAAAGCTGCGATTGGGGCTCCCTTGTGGTTTGAGGGCCACTTTGCACACTGGCACTGCTGACTTTTGTTTCAGATTGAATTTATCAAATGCTGTGGCCAGAATTTTATGTAACTCTTTACATAAAATTTTATTTATTTTACATCATTTTATTGTTTATTCTCTGTGCAATAAGTCCGCCAGACTAAGATGATGCAGACAGTGGTCAGTGTGACTAGTAAGTGCTCTGGCTGCTGCATAAAACTGGTGTTAACTTGTATTTGGCTATTTTTTTTTTTTACCTCAGACTTGATGGCACTGCAAGAGGAGCGTCAAAAACTAAATGAAACAAAAGAGAAAGATCAAAATGAGAAACATGATTTCAAAATTGTAGAAAAATGTATTAGTTGCTCACGGACTAAGAAGACGTCCTCACTAAAAAAAGTTCAAAAAACACCAAGTACAAATCTTAATTCCTACATGAGAATTCACACTGGAGAGAGACCTTACACCTGCCAAAAGTGTGGACAAATGTTTAATCGAAAAGAAAGCCTTAAAGTCCACATGAAAATTCACATTGAAAAGAAGCCATTTATATGTCCTGAGTGTGGAAAGTGTTTTACACTGAAAAAAAACCTTGATGTCCACATAACCAGTCACACTGGAGAGAAACAGTTCATATCTCCTCAGTGTGGAAAGTGTTTTCCATGGAAAAGTAACCTTAATGTTCATATGAGAGTTCACACTGGAGAAAAGCCTTTCACCTGCTCTCAGTGTGGAAAGTGTTTTACACAGAAAAAACATCTTAATGCCCACAAGAAAATTCACACTGGAGAGAAAACTTTCACATGCAAACTGTGTGTGAAGTTTCACACATAAAGCAAACCTAAAAACTCATGAAAATTCACACTGGAGAGAAACCTTTCACCTGCAAACTGTGTGGCAAGAGTTACAGACATAATGCAAACCTTAATAATCACATGAAGATTCACTCAAGAGAAAAAGTTTTCAGTGTTATCAGTGTGAAAGGAGTTTCACAAACACAAATCACCTTAAGAATCACGTAATAACTCACATCAGAGGCACGTCTTTCATGTGCCATCACTGTGGAAAGAGTTTTTCAAGAAAAGAAGGTCTCAAGGTTCACATCAGAGTTCACACTGGAGAGAAACCTTTCACCTGTGAACAGTGTGGAAAAAGTTTCACAACTAAAGAAAACCTTAAAACTCAACTGTGCTCAGTGTAATAAAATCATTATTTGCCATCACACTTACAGGTACAAGTGAAAGGTCATGCAAATGTAAGGCTCTGTTTGTTATCTTTGTTAAAGAGTATGACAAGAGCATGACTTCTTTTATTTGTACATTTCACCTCTTTATGGTTCACCAACGCTTTTTATTTTCTTTTGTGCATATGTACTCTTATGACCATACCTAATCATCATCTTTGCTATAGTTTCAAATATTGAGTGGTTGCAGTAGATTCCCTGTCATTTCAACTATAAAGGTGTCACTCAATTTCATTTATCAATTCGTCTGAATCAAAATAGTCAAAATTTGACCTTTCTAGGAAATGCAACAATGTAACTGGAAGATTATAAATAAATTGATGTAAACTGAGCAAAATGATTCGTTTTCATTGAATCTAGATGTTTTTAGGTTATTATTTACTCAATTCATTTTTCTGACATAGTTTTAGTGCCACATAAAATAAAAAAGTGGAACTACAAGAATAAAGTCATAAAATGTTGACTATAAAAATCCGAAATGAAATCAAAATTATGAGAATAAAGTCATAGCCAGATGAGATTAAAGTCAATATTTTGAGAATAAAGGCACAGCATTATGAGATTAAAGTCATAGTACGAGAATAGAGGTATATAGATAATAATAATTAAAAAAAAGTCATAACAATATGAGATTAAAGTTAAAGGCCCAGTTTCACAGACAGGGCTTAGGTTAAGCCAGAATTAGACCACAGTTCAATTAGAACATTTAAATATTTTTTTATAAATATACCTTAGATAAAAACAATACCGGTGTGCATCTTGAGACAAAGCAATTAATCTTTTTAAAATCATATTTTAAGATCAGTCAATGCAAGTTTCTTTCAGTTTAGATGTAAAACGTAAGGGGTGATCCGTGAAGCAGGCGAGGGTCGATCAACGGCGAACGTAATCCAAAGGGCAAGGGAAAGGGATAATCTGAACAAACGAGCGAGAGGTCCAAAAGGCAGGCGGTGAGACAGACGAAACGAGAAGGCCAGGTGAGAAAGCTAAACATTGGGAACTCAGGAACTCACGCGAAACAACCATCCAATAAATCACAATACTCAGTGAGTAACAGGGGAAAGTCCGAGGCTTATATAGAGCGCCTGACTGGCTACAGGTGTCCCCACAATCAGCGCGATGGGTGATGGGAAACGTAGTCCGGGGTGTGATGGAACAGTCTGTGCAGTGTGAGATGTTAACAAAATGCACAGCGACCTCCAGTGGCGGGCAGACCAGACAGGAATCATAACAATAATTACTTTAATCTTGTAATTGCTACGACTTTATTTTTGTAATTTTTACTATATTCTCGAAACATTTTGACTTTCAAATTAATTGCTGCAAAAACTATGTTTTGAGGTCAGTTTTATAATCATGTATGGATGTGAGGGATGTGTCTCAAAAGTGTGTGAGCAGATGTGCAGAAAGCCCTGTTAATCTAAACACTAGGCTCAGTAGTCATCCAGAGACAGAGGAACTGAGTGTGTAAGCTGGACTGTAGGGACGAATGAGATTTACACAGGAGCAAGACTGTAACAGCCTTTGAATGTGATGAGCAGTATCTTACACTGAATATGACAGATGACAGGCAGCCAGTGTAGTGTATTGAAAATGGTGCTGATGTGAGAAAATTTCTTGGAATATTTGAAGACTCGAGCAACAGAGTTCAGAATGTATCCAAGTTTATTTCTGTTATGAAAACTCTCAGTGAGTTTAGCATTGTAATGCAGGCTACATGACAATGTTATTGTGTTTGGTCTTGGAAAAATAGATGCGCTACACTGTTGCAGCAAAACAAGTACAGAGACTTGCTACTGCTAATACATCCACAAACATGCTGCTGTGAGCATGAGAGAAATACTGCTGTTGCACATATATATGAAATAACTCCAACAAAGCAAAGCCAATATATATTTGCTGCTGATGCGCTGTCCACACAAAAACAGGTATTTTCAAAACCACTGCTTTTTACATGCAGTTTGGGTGTATCAGGTCACTGAAACCAAACCTTTTTGAAAACTTCTGCCAGGGTGAAGATTTTCAAAAACTCTGGCTGCAGTGTTGTCCTGGATGGGACCCTTGTGAAACTGAGCAAAATTGACAATCTTCTTCCTGAGTTGGAATTATCAATAAGCGTTCTTTTGTTTTAATTCTGCAAGCTGTTCAAAGCTCCTAGTTAGTTAGTTAGACTTGCTTCAGGCTGGCTGGCACCAGGGTATCATGGACAGATTCATCATGTTGTCTGGTTATCCTTGGCGTCTTTGGGGAATTTGGCTCTTTGGGTTGTTTTAACATTTCTAATTAAATCTTTCAGTTGACTGATTTGCTCTGATACCTTACAACAGCATCAACACATGCACGTTCAGTGACTGTGAAAAAAGAGGGACAGGATAGATTAGCGGGAGAGCAATAATAGAGGTACATAAATTGCAAAGTACACTAGTTGTGTGCAAAGATTAATTTAAAATGGATATTATTATTGTCCATTGTGCTTACAGTTCAGGCCGTGAGGCATGTATACTTCTGCACCATCTACCTGATGGCTGGAGGGTGAAGAGTTGGTGCAAGGGATGTGTGGAGTTGTCTGCGATACAGTGTGTGGTGTAAATGTCAATGATGGAAGGAAGAGAGACCCCAGGGATCTTCTCAACTGTACTCACTATCCACTGCAGGCTCTTATAATCTGAGGTAGTGGAGTTTCCGAACCAGACAGTGATGCAGCTGCTGAGGATGCTCTCTATAGTCCCTCTGTAAAATGTGGTGAGTATGTGGGGTGGGACATGAATTTTCCTCAATCTTTATAGAAAGTAGAGAAGCTCATGGATGGTCACTCCTGAGTGCTGCTGTCCTGTAGAATTTAGCTCTGACCCAATCCATCTTCCTTCAAATAATTCTGAAGATATTCAGGTGTGTTTGACTAGGAATGGAGCTAAACTAGGCAGGACAGTTTCACTCCAGGACCAGTGTCTATCCCTGCACCGGCTGCTCTAGCGAACAATGGCGGACTGCTGCTTTTCACTCAGTGCTGTGTCTATTCAAATAGGGCAGAGATCATCACTGGTGCGCGGCTCCACTGGGGAGAAATCTGGAATTACCTGTTCAGAGATTGTTCATGATTTATGGGGATTTTTATCATAATAGGCTAGTTGTTTACACACACTGTGGACGCACAACTTTGTTCAAACATACTATAAAAGTAAATTTTGCATAATAGGTCTTCTTTAACTGAACATTACCATTAACAAAAGATAAATGGTGAAGAATAAATAATGAACTTGTTTTTAATCACACAAAGTGCATCTTCACAAACTTGCGAAACAGCTTCCTAAGAAGTTCAGCAGCATTTTCTGAGAATGAACGTTTCATTTTTAATGCAAGCAGAACAGAGTTTAGATAGCTGATTGTCATTGTTCTCATTCTCATGTCTCAGCTGGCTAAAAGTGACAAACTTGGTAACTGCTGACAGGTCAGCGGATATCTACAAATATTACCTTTGAGGTGAGTTTCATCTTTCTTTAGTTGTTTTCATGTATGAGTGTCATCTTAAGATGTCATTGCTATGCTAAAGTCATTTTGATGATTTTATTGAAACCTCTGTGACAATCAAACAGATTATCAAGAGTGTTTTTGTGGGTGAATCACAGAAAGCTATAAATTTTGATATTGTTGCCAAATGGTGTGTAATCACTAGATTTATTTATTAGCGAGTTTTTTTTTTGTTGTTGTTGTTTCTTCAAATAGTATTTCTTATGTATCTTCACTGTAAGAATGAAACTCACTCAGCAGCTTCATGCATCTGGAGACAGATTTGATTAAATACTGTCTCTATAAGGTAAAGACTATAACATTCATTCTGTCTACACTGAAGAGCATTTCAACTTCATTAACACTCTTTTGCTGAAGTTCCCTGTGGTTCTTATACACAAAAGAGTTAAAAATATAGAAATGCAGAAATTGAAGTAACTGTAAAGAAATGAAGTAAACTAACTTTCTAAGATGTTTTCTCTGAGATTTCTCTGATTCCTTTAAACCCATTCAGCTGTAAACAGCCCTAGGCTGTGGGTGTTTGGTTTTGGAAGACTGGCTGTAAGTTTCACACTTGTAAAACAAATGTAAAACTGGTACATTTGTTTTCCTGAAATAGTCCTGTTTAACTGGTTCTTCTGGCTCTTTATTTTTCTGCAGTAATTTTAAAATAGCCAGGTATTAACTCTTTGTGTGGAAAGATAAATGCTTTGCTATAATAAATTAAAATTAAATATCAGAAGCATTTGTCTCATTAAGAACATGTCGATTATGTCCATATACATTACTCATCCATCCATTAACATATTCATCTTCTCATCATGTTTTACATACAGTGAAAAGTTCAAATGTTTCTAAACTCCAACACTTCAGTCATCCAATGTAGCAAAGCTATATTGTTGTATCTTGGACTACACAGTGACACAAAAAAGAAAAGGCCTCCTTTCAACATAGAAAACAAACAAACAAAAAAACATAAAAAAACCCTTATGGTTAGGCAACACTTTAATTAAAAAAAAAAGAAAAAAAAAAAATAGATATTTAAATGCAATACATCACAGGAACCAGTCAAATGACAAAAGAATGAACTCAAACCCAAAGACTCGTAAGGTGAGCTAATAATTTCTGTTTCTGGTACAGACTCCATACAGTAGCTTCATCTTATGGGAATGTCAGGTCAAGTCACCTTTATTTATATAGTGCCTTTTACAATTGTAGCATATCAGAGCGAATCAGACAATTTAAGATTCGATCAGACTAATGTTGAAACACAAAGAGCCGAATTCCATAAAGAGGCCTAAGACAACATGAATGATCGTAAATCCGATCCTAGCACCAGCCAGTCTGAAGCAATTCCACTAGCAGCTTTGCAGCCTTTGGAAGGAGAAACATAGCAACACCGCAATCTAAGACAATGTCTAATTGGTCAAAGCACAATTTGGTATGTGTCCCGACAGCCCAGTTTAAATAATCAGGACACAAACCAATTTTGCTTTTTGCCATTTTTTGGCTCATAGCCATGCTCTTAACCATGCTTATTAGCCACTGCTTTTACCTTTAAGTTTTACGTTCATTAAGCGCTTTTTTGGGCTTTCTGGCTTGTATGCCAGCTGCTCCTAAAAACCATGAGGATCATCACACTTCTTTCTTCTACTTTAGTTTTTCTTATTTCTGTTGAGAGTTTCATGTTCCAAGTTAAATTTTGCCACAAGCCGTGTTCCAGACACCTGTGCCTGCCTAAAACTTCAACCAGCCAACTCCCAACACTTCCAACAACTACTGAACTTCCAGCCAATCAGCAACTGTGGGAAACCCCTTTTTGCAAAAGACAACAAAAGGGATCTCTTTACACAAAGGCAATGCAAGTACAACCTCCAGATTCTAGCTGAACTGGTGCATTTAAAATACATTTTAAATATAAATAGCCTCATTGAGAAACTCAATGCGAGGGTTAATGATTGATCATTGATGTTTGTTCAGGCCTAAGCAATTGCATATATTGCTATAAACTTGGGATTTCATATTCTTACTCTTCTAAACTCATTCTTTCTTCACTTTGTCTCTTTCTGCAACCTGTGTGAATGTGTGTGTTTATGTGTTAGATAAGTTTATATGTCTTAGATTTATCCAATAAAGTCTTATTTATATTGAAAAGAGAAGTATCTTGTGTTTTGTGTGCTTACAAGTTAATGTCTTAAACTGCCGACCTTGTTACCTTGCTAATAAATAGTGGTTTTACTAAGTTTTGGATATTAATATCCATTGCAGAGTTGATGTTATATGTCTCGTTAAATGTGATCAACATTGTGTCAGTAGATGTATGTCTTTCTTCTTCCCATACTTGCTATTCTCGTGCACTGACATGTTCATTAAACTGAAAATTACTGGAATTGCAACTTTTTATTTCACAATTCTGACTTTTTTTAGAAACTGAGAGTTTATATCTTACAAATCTTTTTTCTCAAGAGTTGCGAGATTAACTCACGAGTTATAAAGTCAAAATTGCATGATATATAGACAGAATTATGTGATAAAAAGTTAGAATTGTTTGTTGGCGCCAAAAGCCTTGCGGGCAGCGCGCCGACATGTAGTGCCACTTCGTTTCCTGTCATTGCTGTACTGTCCTATCAAAAATAAATGCGAAAATGTTAATGAAATGAATGAAAATCTAAAAAAAAAAGAAAGTTAGAATTGTCTGATATAAACTCACAATTGTCAGAAAAAAGTCAGAATTGTGAGAAAACATCTGGGTTACGACTGTAACCCTGGTTCCCTAAAGAGAGGGAAAAGGGCACTGCATCGGAGCGCTGTGGAAATGCCTCTGCATGATTGCGTCGTGAAGTACATGTGAAATCAGTCCAATGGCATGACAGAATGTCAGAGGTGGCTGACATCAAAACTAAGTTAGTATGAAGCCAGCCCAAACAGAAACAAAAATAGCTTTAAAAAACTAAAGTCGCTGACAGGCACAAAGGAACAGTAATAACCTAGACATTCCC
This sequence comes from Labeo calbasu, assembly GCA_019740295.1. Classification (NCBI taxonomy): domain Eukaryota; kingdom Metazoa; phylum Chordata; class Actinopteri; order Cypriniformes; family Cyprinidae; genus Labeo; species Labeo calbasu. The sequence continues at coordinate 8,697 of JAHKKF010475213.1, forward strand.
TTTTGAGGGAACTCATGCTGCATCGGAGTGCTGTGGGAATGATATACGCACGCTGTCATATTGACAAGTGCCTGTCCAGTGTGAAATCGTAGAAGAGCAGCACTAGGATGAGAGCACTCTGGACCCAGGTGTGGAGTACGTATCCAGGTTATAAAACCTTACAAATGTGTGTAGAGAGGACCAGCCCTCTGCATCACAAACTTCTTGAAGTGAAGCTACATATGAGGAGCTGGCTTTAGATATTTGGGGCTGCTCCCAACCAAATTTTTTGAACGCCACTGCCTGCTTGTTAGCTTCCAGAAACCTATCAACGACTGTGTTCACTGCGCTGCTGAACAGGCCAGAAGGAGACAGTGGGGCATCCAGTAAGACGTTCTTATCTTTGTCTTTTATGGATGACAGAGTGCCTCAACGGAGTTTGCAATCACCCTGCCCTAATGTAGGTCTCCAAGCAAATCAGCCTGGTTGGCCTGCAGCAGGGACATGGTGTGAAGGCATACTGCAGCCTGACCAGCCGCTGAATATGCTTTACCCACCAAAGCTGGCGTGGTTCTGACTGGCTTCATTTGCATGTGCATCTTTTTAGTAAAGCCGGTTCTGTGATCAGTAGTAAATCTCAATCACATGCTTTCAGATGGAGCAGCATTTACTACACCGAGCTGTAGTTCACTGACAAGGTATGCAAAACCGCTTACATACATCGCAGACTGATTTAATCGCTTGATTATAAAATCGTCATGCGATTATAAAAAGCTGTTTGCGTAGCTTGTCTGTAAAATATGGCTCTGTGTAGTAAATGCTGCTCCATCTGAAAGCACCACATTTAATTTAACATTTTTTATTTTACTCCAAACTCACTTCATAACATCAGTAGAGTATTTGAAATAAATCCTTCTGTGAGATTATGTGGCTTCTTACACAGAATAAGGCATGCAACATGTTTCATAGCCTTTATCGCTGTTTAGAATACTGTGTCGATTAGCATTGCATTATTATATACTTTATTATAATAAAAATTAGGGTAACGCTTTCTATTAAGTCCATATTTATAATACATTATAAGGGTATTCTTAAGGCGTTATAATGATTGCATAATGCATTATAAAAATCCTTAAACAACAAAAACAAATCCCGCACACTACAGAAATATGCAAAGTGTATAAAAAAAAGTTAATTTACAATGTCATTTATTGGTGTGGAACACATTGAAACTAAGTCAGCCAACACTCAAACAATGGCCTGACATTGCCCGATGGCTGCCCACAGGCTTAGTGTGTCCAAGACTTTAACTTGGGATGTAACTATGATTCTCTTACTCTCACCTAAATCAAAACATTACATGGTTCCAAGTTTTCCCATAGAGTATAATTCTATAATGAGAATATGATACATTTTACTAAGAATTGTGTGACATCAACACTTAGAAAAATCATTTTCATTCACACATATGGGCCGATGGAAATTTCTGTGGGTGATTTACTGAAAATGTGCACATTGAAGAACACAGACACAATCTTATTTAAATAATAACCCAATAACACAATCTACCAAAAGCAATTCAAATTACCACCTGCTTTAAGATATCCTTTTTTAGGTGTTATATGCTGCAAATACAAGTGAATTGATGAGCACAAATCTTAGCAAATCGCATTGCATGATTCATTTAAATACTCTTCTCCCATTAATTTAATGATTAAATAAGAAACTCCTAAAAATTAATTTTCAAAAAGGTGAGTTTCAAAAATAACTGTCCACGCCTTTTCAGTGCTAATTTCTTACTGCGTCTCTTTAGTACATACTGACAGTACTTTTTAAGGCCAACAGAGGGTTTGTGCTGGTTGAAGTTAATAAATCTGTCCCTTAGTGTTTAAAAAGGGTCAGAGAGGATACATATTAACCCATCTACTTTTAAAATTATGACTGTATGACTGTTGATATAAATATTATGCCAAGTGAATGTTAAAGGACATAAAAAATGACTGCTTTAACAACAAAATACTTAGCAACTGTGAAAAAATAAATAAATCTTTGTTCTCTATCCCTTACTCAAATGCTGACTTTACTCGAAAAGTTAAACAGGCTGAATGTTTGTTTGTTTGTTTGTTTGTTTTTCTGAATGAAACCTGGTTAGATATTAAATGTATGAATCACTCCATCCTCTTCAGTTAAATGCTATATGCACCCCTGTTTAAATACCAACATATTTATGTACAGTATAGGACCATCATGTTTACAGAACTGCTGTTTTGAAAGTTGTATTGCTAGTGTGGCAAGACAAATCTTTTTCTTCTTGTCCAACAGAAGAGAATCCATGACAGAATACAATGTCTGTTTCGTCTCAGCTTCTGGAGATACTAGAGGATCTAGACAGTAAAAAACTGAAAAAGTTCAAATGGCACTTAAGGCAGGATGGTCTTGCTTCAACTGCTGATATGGAAAAGGCAGATGTCTTTGACACAGCGGATCATATGGTTGCCCGTTGTGGACAAGAAGGAGCTATGGAGATCACACTGAATGTCCTGAGAAAGATGAAAGAAAATCATCTTGCTGAACAGTTAGAGAACAAACTCAAAGGTAACCACATCTGCAAGATAGCATTACATGAATTACAATGCAAAACAGTCAGTAAACAATCTCTAGATTAGTACATGCAGGATTTGAGCACACAACCTGAATTATCAGTATGTTTGCCACTTCATTTAAAGAATGTTTGTTTCACAAGAGCTGTTTATGAACACAAATGCATTTTGCAGATACTGTATGTTAGTGCAAAATATCTAGTTGACTGATTTTTGTGCTAATCTATAACATGTTTGTTTTCTTTGTTCATATTTTCTTTCTCCTTGCAGATCAACAAAAATGCAAAAATGCAGAGACAGCAAAGAGACAGCATGAAAAACAAGGTGAACAAACATTAGCATCCCTGGTGAAAAAACCAGCATATGCTAGTAGGTATGTTTTGATGCTGGGATGCTGGTTAGGTAGGTTTTGATGCTGGTTTAAGCTGGTCCTTTGCTGGTTTATGCTGGTCCTTAGCTGGTTTATG
>JAHKKF010475219.1:0-22579 GCA_019740295.1 Labeo calbasu
TGCAGTGACGCGATTCCAAGATGGCGACGGCCGACTCCCGCCCACTAAGAGCTTCAAAAATGCTCTTCAGAAACCTACGGGTGACGTCACAGACACTATGTCCATATTTTTTACAGTCTATGGTTTAGCTGCGAAACTTGCTAACTAGCACGTTATTAGAAAAGGTGATTGCTAGATTCATAAAAAAACCCTTATACTAACTTCTCCTGTAGGTGAGGCTGGATCACAAATGATGTGCGCAAACATAGACACATTTATGTAGATCGGGAGATGCATTCCCTTCACAAACAAATGTAATCCACTGCATCTTCAGCACTCAGATGTGGGAAGTAAATGGCGACCAATCTGTTCATTATTACATCCGGCAACAGAACACCTCAATCGCTCAATCGGAGATATTCTTGTCTAACTTACATCCCTGCTCCGTCATCAAAACAATGGAGGACGGACTGTTACAGCTGATCTTAGAAGACGCTCATATCAATCAACTATTGTGGGAGCGGCTCGATTTAAAAAAGGGAATATTATTTTTACAGATTAATTAAAAACCACTGCATGGATTTTTATCATTATAGGGTAGATGTGTACATACACTGCCAACACACATTAATGTTCAAACAACATGTAAAAGGTTAGTTTGCATCCGATGACCCCTTTAAAATATCCTAATGATGGATTTGTTTCTTACAAACATGCAGCTTTTTGCTTCACAAGACATTAACTGATGGAGTGGAGTAGTGTGGATTGCTTGCTTTTTATCAGCTTTTTGGACTGTCATTCTAAGGCACCAATTCACTGCAAAGTATTCATTGCTAAGCGAGTGATGTAATGCTAAATTTGTCTGAATCTGTTCCAGTAAAGAAACAAACTCATCTACATATTGCAGAGCCTTAGGCTGACTAAATCTTAATTTGTGTGTGAACTATTCCTTTAATGCAAAAACATGTATATATTGTTATGCATTATAAAATGTACTCATTTTAATCCTGCATGCATTTTATTTTTTAAAACAATATTTTATAAGTTCCTGCTGGAATACAGTCAATGCAAATTAATCACCATAATTTATATGCACTGATACGAATAGCTCACATATCAGTTAATACCTTAAAAAATGACACACTTCACCTTTAAGCATTAAAGCACTGCATCTCATGTCAATCAGCTTCTGAGTGACTCATAAGTGATTCGTATTTTTATTCAGTATTTGTATCCAGCCTTTCACACATTTTTCTGATTTATTCATGCATCCTGTACTAATATATGCACTGAAAACAAACCATGTTGTCCCTATCATGGAGGATGTTTTTTTGCGTGAGAAGTGGATCATTAATGACTCCATAGAGAGCAGCTCAGTGGCCGTCTGCCCTGTCCTGCTCTCGGCTTCTTTCTGTTCGAACAAACCAACTTTATTCTGTTGAGAGATTTATGCATGACCACAGTGACACCCGACTGAAACTTCCTGGTCTGAAAACCGTCAAAATATAAACAAGGGCTTTTCATCTCTGTGAAGGCCTGACAGAAAAGCTATGATTAATGAGAGACAGAAAGAGAAAAGGCAAGAGAAAGTAGTCTGCACAGGCCTACTCATCCTTATACAGAGATGGGTTGTTTATGATGCATTTTCTACTCAAGCCTAGCCAGACAAACGTGTGAATCTTACTGGGAATGTTGTGTAAGTGCAGTTTATATAAATGTCATGCTAATTAATATATATTAATAGAAGGTTTTGGACGGTGCAAGAGGAAATGAGATGTGGAGAAAATCCTGAAATGCTGTAATGTTGAGGTCAGTTGCTTTATACGTTTCAACATCCGCCTGTTACACAAATACAACTTAAAGCCGTTAAAGAAACAGTTCACCTAAAATTGTCACCCTCATGTCGTTGATTTTTTTTATGCTTCTCACACAGAGATATCATATGGCTTCAGTTTCAATAAAATTTAGTGGTGCTTTTGCATTTTTGGGTGCTTAACAACTCCAGTCTGGATTCATTGCAATTACTGTATATAAAAAAGAGCAAATCCTACATCCTATCCTGATTTGTTTGGAATATATGGCAGACTGTTCATTTTAAAGTGAGCTTTAATTAAGCTACAGTGCATCTCAAGAACCAACTGCAAAACAATTCATGATGCAAGTAAATTTTTTACAAAGTGTCACTTTAATTTGATTTATTTATTAATATTTTGAATTAGCTTTTGTTTTTATATTTTCAGTTTTCATTTTAATCTAATTTCTAGTAAGTGTATGTTTTTGTCAGTTTTGTTTTTATTTATTTGTTTTTTAAATATTTTAAATATGAAATATTTTAAATGTTTTTCAAAGTCTCATTTGCTCACCAAGTTTGCATTTATTTGATCCAAAATACAGCAAAAGCAGTAATATTGTAAAATATTTTTACTATTTAAAATAACTGATTTCTATTTGAATGTATATTAAAATGTAATTTATTCCTGTGATCAAAAACTACATTTTCAGCATTATTACTTCAGTCTTTGATGAACAGAAAGATCCAAAGATCAACATTTTTAACTGAAATAAAAAGCTTTTGTAACATTATACACTATAACATTCAAAAGCTTGGAATAAGTATAATTTATTTTTTGGGAAAGAAATTATAGAAATGAATACTTTAATTTATCAAGGATGCTTTAAATTGATCAAAAGTGATGAATTTATAATGCTTTATGCTGTTCTTATGAACTTTCTGTTCATCAAAGAAACCTGAAAATATTCTACTCAGCTGTTTTCAACATAATAATAATAAATGTTTTCTGAGCAGCAAATCAGAATATTAGAATGATTTCTGAAGGATGACTGGAGTAATGATGCTAAAAAAATTCAGCTTTGAAATCAGAAGAATAAATTACCTTTTAAAATGTATTAAAATAGCAAACAGTTATTTTAAATGGTAAAAATATTTCAAAATTTTACTGTACTTGGAATCAAATAAATGCAGGTTCAGTGAGCAGAAAAGTCTTCTTTAAAAATCTTACTGTTCAAAAAGTGTACATATATCTTTAATGTAATAGCTTTAATTGTCTTTCTTATTAGTAATTTTAATACTTCAAGTACATAATTTTAGTTGATATTTTTCAAGTTTTTCATCTAATCAGCGACACATTTTATAATTTATTAGTTAACACAAACATTCTAAGGATCCAAATGCTGTCCAAAAGATGTTTAGCAAAGTGACTCACTGCTAAATGCATAAAACCTAAAAAAAACGTATTGACAATCTGTGCATGATATTTGTCTTTTGATTGCGATTCTTGTATAAATACATTCATACCACCTCATTCAGTAGAACTAATAATGACATTTAAATTCAGATTATGAATTTTTGATCACTGAGGCAGAACTGCAATGCATCAATGCATCAATCTCCGAATATGCAGTACATACGATTCAAATCAAACAAATGGATACTTCACAGATCTCTCCATTTTTAGGTCAGAAATGAGTGGCAGAGGAATGTTTGAGCTGGTCAAAGCTGGTCAAATGTTGGATCATCCTCAAACTACCAATGAAAAGAGTGTTCACACACAAACACACAAACCATACCAAGAGAAGAGCAGCATGGGGGGGTGAGAGAAAGAGAAAGAAAGAGAGAGAGAGAGAGAGAGAGACACTACAGATGCAGGAGGTGGTGCTTGGACACATTTTAGAGGCGTAAAGGCCTGCCTCATTTGGCGCAGATCAGATCTTTTACAAAAAGCCACATCCAGCACTCAAAACAAGAGAAAGTCGCCGCCGGCCGCTGCCAGCATCCTCACCACGCCGCAGGAGTAACAGCAGCCTGGCTGTTGCATCAACAACACATAGCTTGACATGAATCCCGGCGGTTTGCATGGCGTGCTGGACGTCAGCAACGCAACCTGGGCTCTGTCGGAGCGCTCCGTCCTGCAGCCCATGTGGGATTACCTTCAGGAGAACCACGAAAGCACCTTGCGCTCGCCGCTGTTTCCCGTCGTCCTCTCTGTGTCCATGTACCTGGTGCTGGTGTTCTTCTACACTGTGCTGGACCTGCTGGCGCCCACCTGGCCCTCCATCCGACGCTACCAGATCCACCAGGACCGCACCGTCACTTGGTCCAACATCGGCTCCACTTTGGCGCTTACCACGTACAACCATCTGCTCTACATCTTCCCCGCCGCCGTAGCCCAGTGGCTCTGGCGGCCACCCGTGCCGCTCCCCCGCGAGGCGCCCACGCTCACCGCCTTCCTGCTGGGAATCTTGGGCTGCACGGTGGTCTTCGACTTCCAGTACTACTTGTGGCACCTGCTGCATCACCGCGTCGCCTGGCTCTACCGCACCTTCCACGCGCTCCACCACCAGTATCGGCAACCCTTCAGCCTGGTTACGCAATACCTGTCTGCTTGGGAGCTCTTCAGCGTGGGCTTCTGGACCACCATGGATCCTTTGCTCCTCCAGTGCCACTGTCTCACCGCCTGGGCGTTCATGCTGTTCAACATCTGGGTGTCCACCGAGGACCACTGCGGCTACGACTTCCCTTGGGCGATGCATCGTCTGGTTCCCTTCGGCCTGTGGGCCGGAGCGGTGCGGCACGACGCTCACCATCAGCAGCCGGCCACCAACTTTGCGCCCTTCTTCGCCCACTGGGACTGGCTGGGGGGAACCGCGACCATGCCGGCTCCTGTGAAGACAAAAACGCAGAAAGAAAAGGACGAAAAGGAAGCCTGAGGCTCTGCTTTGCCTTTCACACCCTCGCTCGCATCTCTCTCTTCACTCCATCTGTCCCGCCCTGTCTCGCACGTTCCCCGTCGCTATTCATCTTCTCCCTGAACTGCAGACCAAGTACTAACAAACCAGTAGAGAAGCAAGCAGCACATTCCCAGCGAAAGCGTCCTGCTCCTTGAATGTATAAAGTGTCTTTTCTTGCAAATCTATCTATTTTTCTAAATAATAATAAAACAAAACCTCTTTAGCATTTAATGGCCAATTGTGGAGTTTTGTGGCATATCTCAGGTTTGTAGTTTTGGCCTAATGTCTTTCAAAAAGATAATGTGTGTTCCAAATGCCTTGTATTCCAGTGCTTGTTATTGTATTTTGACACTTTTCACTAAACTTGTGTCAATAAAATGCTCTGTTGTTTGTTACGTTTATCTTCAGCTGTGCTGATATGCATTCCAGGATGCTTTGTGACCTCTAATATAAGCACTGACCGTTATAATCGTTAGAGAAGAAGAGCTTGTGAAGTAACTGTGTGGCATGTTGGCTAACACAATTGGCTCACTGTGATTGCTAGAAGGATCTATGACTACTTACATCATCACTGCTGCTGCTTGTGTTTGCTAATGCAAATTCAAAATGTTCAAAATGCAGACAACATGAGTAATTTTGAGCATGGTAATTGGGTTCACATAGTCATTGATGACACAAAAATGAGAGTTTGTCAGCCTAACTGTGTATTATTGTCTTTCTTTCATGAAATACAAAATAATATAAATGAGATATTTGCCACAATGTACGAGCTGCTCTTTCAGCAAAAGTGTATGGTGATTTAGCTGTTGTAAAAAAAGACAAAAAGCACTACATTCCAAGCTTTCTGAAGCCATATGATGTATGCATCTGACAAACAGACCACAATTTAAGCCACCTGAGCTCTGAAGTCATTAATTATTAATCATGTCGTTCCAAACCCATAAGACCTTTGTTCATCTTCAGAACACAAATAAGATATTTTTGAAGAAATCTGAGAGCTCACCGACCCTGCATAGACAGTAGAGCTGCAAAAATAATCGTTAAAAGATCGCAATCTTGCTTCAAACACCCATGCGATCCCATTTTTAAATGACACAGATTTGCCTGTCTCTGTTAAACCTTTGAAAAAAAATAATACCTGATGTTCAGGTAATACCTGAACATTCAAATCTGCTTTGGCGCTGCCGCTGACAGAGAGCAGACATTTACCATGTATGAGTAAGAATCAGCTTTCAACTACACAGTATTATTTCTATCTTAGAGTCACTGATGTCTATGGTAGTGATTAAAATAGAGCAAATCCCCTTTTGAAAGTGCTTCAAGTGTCGATTGCACAAAGCATCAGCAGCACCGTACGTGTGGGTCGTGGCACTCTCATGAATGCATGTCAAAGAATGACATGGAAGTTATATAAAGAATAAAGTTGTTGTTTTTACTTGAGAACTGCAGTAAAGAGACTGACCTTTATGTTATTCCAACTCCAACTAATTTTCTCTCTTTCATGAAACACAACATAAGGGGTTTGTCAGAATGTTTGAGCTGCTCTTCCACTGACAGTAGATGGTGATTTATAAATATATAATAAATAAATAAAATAAAGTAAAATGATAGTTGTGCACAATTTTACAAGATCTCATTTGCAATTATGGTAATTATAAAAAGGAACTTTTTGAAATATCATGCCAGGTTGGATGCTATTATTGGTTCTTGCATGTCACATGATCATCATGATAACCAATCATGACAAGTTTAAAAAAGTGACTTTAAATTACATCATTGAGAACTGCATAAGGCTTAAAGGAATAGTTCATGCAAAAATTAAAATCAGATCATAATTTACTCACTGTTATTCCTAATTTTTGTTCAGGTGTTTGAGCTGCTCAGTGAAAATAGATGGTGTTTTATACTGCCAAGGTGTAAAAAAAAAAAAAAAGACAAAAGGCTCCATAAAATGTGAATTCTGCACTATATTCTGAGCCTTTTGAAGCCATAAGATAGATTTGAGTGAGAAACAGAACTTTTGTTCATTTCAAAAATAGCACTTTCTGATATATTATGCCAAGTGGGACGTCACAAAGACTGAACGATATTGTTTGACACTTGAGAACTGCATTATAGAGACCCAAAAATCTGGTCATAATAATTGACGCACCTTCATGTTATTCCAACTCCATCTAATTTTCTTTCTTCCATGTAAGACAACATGAGATGTTTGGCAGAATGTCCGAGCTGCTCTGGTTCTCGCATGTCACATGACCAATCATGATATGACAAATTAAAAAAAAAGACATCAAATTAATAAAGCAACAAGCCCCAAGAAGCCATGGTTTACAGTGAATTAATAACAGCTAAGGTGTTACATATTCACTGTAAACCATGGCTTCTTGGAGCTTATTGTTTTTATAAAACAGTCATTCCATACATGTAGTAAGGTTTCACAAAATAAAACAGACCAAATAACGTGTAATGGTATTTAATAACATTATTCTTCCGCCAAACAATGTAGTTCCTCAGAAACGGTTTTGAATACAATAAAGTGGTCGTCGAGCAACACACAGACGTACACAAAGGTGTTTGTTTGTGGAATAATTTACAAAAGCTTTGAATGCAGCTCAACCAATCAGAATAAAGGACCGGAACTATTGGTTTTATAATAAAGCAATAAGCCCTGTGAAGCTGTGGTTTACGGGGAATTTATAACAGCTAAGGGCCATTGTTACGCATGATGTGAAGTGGAGTGCCTAACAACGCCTCTTAGCTATTATAAATTCACTGTAAACCACAGCTTCATGGGGCTTACTGCTTTTATAAAATGGTTATTCCATATACGTAGTAAGATTTCACAAAATAAAACAGAGCAAATAAAGTGTAATGATATTTAATAATAACATTATTCTTCCGCCAAACAATGTAGTTCCTCAGAAACGATGGTGGTTACAAAAAAGTGGTTGCTAAGCATCACAGACATGAACAAAGGTGTATGTTTATAGAGTAATTTACAACAGCTTTGAATGCAGCTCAACCAATCAGAATCAAGGACCGGAACTATCCATTTTATAAATGATGTTTGAAAACTGCATGAGGCTTAAAGATACCTTTTTTTAAGCTGTTTTTTTTAAATATATTTTTAATAAATAAGATATTTTGAAGAATGCCAAAGCCCAAAACAACATTTTATCTCTTTGACTTGAAATGCACAGACAAAATGCTGTTTGTGAGAATATGTAAATTAATTTTAAAGGAATCAAAATTTCTCATATGTAGAGTATGAGTCGTATGGACTACTTTAATGGGTAGTGACAATGGAGCATAAATAAAGACAAAATTTGAAAACTATTGAAAGAAGAATATACGTTTAAACTTTAGGATATAGATGTCCAACCGGCCTGAACATACGCCACACCATGCAGTGTTTGTTTTCAGCCATCGTTCGCTTCTATGCCACACTATGTTATTCGACAGTTTTACATAAGAGAAGCCCGTAGAGAATCTGGGCTGAGATCAGTCTACAGCCAAAGCGGAGAGGCAATGCTAATTAATCATCTTCTCTTTCAGCCTCCTACTGATCCCTCTGGCACATGGAGAATAGCTCTCCATGCTTTAAAAGAGAGCGAGAGAGAGTAGAGAGAGAAAGAGAAATTCAGATCAACTTGGCTTATGACACCAGGAACTGAACAATTTCAGATATGATTCTGATTTTCTCACCAGCATGCAATGTCGTATAACACGGAAGACCTTTAGCATAGGGGGCGGCGGAGCTATCTGCAACCTTTGGCTTGCTCGGAGGAGGCCAAACAAACAAACAAACGCGAGAAGCTGAGCTTCGCGGCGTTAGTGCATGCGAGGCTGAGCGGTACCTGGCTCTCGTCCAGCAGCTCAGTATCTCTGAAGACCTCAGGCTGAGCTCTCTAAACAGTAAGTTGTTATCTGCAGCTCAGCACAGGAAACACTGGAACATTTCCCATCAGGCACCGTTGTGGACGCCTCCCCCTCTGGCACGGCAACAGAGGGGTCCTTGAGGAATGTGGAAACTGGGAGAAAATGTGGACTGTGTTTTAAGCAAGTAGTTATGCAGGAGAGATAAGATAATGCTCAGACAAATCAACAAGGTATCTGTGAACATCTGAGAAATTATTACACTACATCAATCACCCACAATGGCAAGAACTAAACTCGCTTTTTTGCACTAAATAATAGCATAATCACCACAGTTCACCTGATATGATTGACTAATAACCTACTACCATGCTACTTGTATTATTTATGCATTATATAATATGCATATTGTGCACAGTATGCATGTTTTATGCATGCATTACTTTGATGACCTATTATATTTGCAATATACAGCAGTGCTCACTATATTGTATCCCACAATGCATTAGACCTTTCAATTTCAATGTATAGTATGAAGTAGAAACAATATCCAAAAGTCACTAAAAGACATTTTTACCCCAAATTGTATTAAAAATGCAAAATAACTGTATAACTTAAATACAAAAGTACTTGTGCAATAGAGCTACACAACTCTGCAACAGAAACGTTTATAGTTCTATATTGCATACTATTTTACATTTTGCTTAAAAGATACTAAGCAGTACATAGTTTATACTGTGCAGTGTGCTCCATTCTGAATAGGCTACTTGGACAAAATAAATAAATAAGTGCTGCACTTACCAGATCTGTACAGTAGATGTCGCTGTGTTCAATACTCTTCCATCAACGTGACTAATAGATAATTGTAGTCATTCTTAGTAAATGATGAAATTGAGTAATAGAGTACAAAACATTGTCATTCCATTGTTAACTTCAAGAAATGTAAATTATTCCACATTATATTAAGGTTATGAGGCCATCTACATTGTATTTTACCAAAAAAAGAGCAAATAATTTGATTGTTTATTTTTCATTTACAATTTGAATTAGAAATGAAACGTCTAAACAAATAAATAAATAAGCCATGTAATTTTTTTTAAATCAATGTTTAACCCAAATTTTATGCTGTTTTTTTGTTCTGTAAATAAATAAATTTATAAGTAAATTATTTTAAAAAAAAAATTGTGGACATACGGATATAATATGATCAAATAGCCGTCTACGTGATGTACGTGTGCTATTAGGGTAGACAAATAGATAGATAGATAGATAGATAGATAGATAGATAGATAGATAGATAGATAAATAGATAGCTAGATGTGAATGCTCTGATTGAGACATGACCACCACCACAACCACCAACAAACCTGCTTCAACATGCTCAGCTAAACTGGTTTGACCAGTCCTTGTGTTTCCGCTAAACACAGACACAATGAGTCTCACAGACCGGTCCTATTTTTAAATATAGGCCAACACACATCCATCAAAGACTCGAGACCCCGACAAACACAGCAGTGCACAATAAATTATTGTGTCTTGAGAAGTGATCCTGAATCTTAAACTGCAGGTGGCGGCGCATGGGCACATGTGTTCGAATGAGAGACGAGTCCAAAATGTCAACACTTACTTCCTACAGTCAGACTGGACTCACTAACACTCATTAACTCAGGTTATAACATATACTTGTCCTTCACAGTTTCATATTTTTCTACTCTTCTATAGGCAACCCTGGAGGTTTGTTCATGCTTGGAAAAAATGTAAAGCTGAAAAACAGGTTGTCAGACACAAGGAGGGAGGAAAGGGTGAGTGAAGAGACAAAGAGAGACAGCAGGGGGAGGGAGAGATGATAGAAAGAGAAGTAACGTCTTCCTCTCTGTGCTGTCAGTGTTATGCAATAGGAGCTTTACTCGTTTTAAACACTGCTGGTCTCTCATAAACAGCAAAGGCCAAAGTTCACAAACTTTCTGTCTTTTGTTCGTTTCTTACCTTAAAATATCTGTACTGGAAAACTTAAAAGTGGTGTTTGCTAAGGCAAGCACTGCTGTTACTCATACTTTAGGTTAGAGATTTGAACAAACATCAAGTATTAAACTTTTATACTGTACCCTTTATGCCACAGACATCAATTATACCTCAAATATGTTGCCTTTTAAGGAAACGTTTGATATTTCTTTCCTAAGTCGAATTACAGTTGATAATATAAATGGGCTACAGATCAGAATATTAAAAATAAAGGGTTACTTTGACTAAGTAGCCACCTAGCAACCTGCTAACAATACAATAGCAACTACATAGCAATGTTCAAGCAAGTTTCTGCATTGGCAAAAAGGAAGTAAGATGCTGTCCTACTTACCGTTGTTCGGCGAAATTTCGCGGGCGAAATCCATTCAAGCAGCAATCCGCGGTAGACCACACATGGTTGCCAGATAGTTCAATCGCTATTTCTTTCGCCGGTTTCCCCTACGTCGTGGATCCAAAAGTAACAACTAAAATTAATCTGCAAAAACAGTGTGAAAATAGCCACATACTTGAAGACGAATGATTTTGCAAAGCAAATTTCTCTCATGTTCCAGTTAGGCGAATTTGCCGCGATGACCAACAGAAAGCTGGTTGGTCTGAAAGTGGCTTGGGCTTTATACATCGCTGTACTACTGACAGTGAACAATACCCTAATAAAAACGTAAAATATTTAAAATGCATTTATTTTATACTAAGTATAGTTCAAGCCTATTAACAGATCTATCGATCGAGACTTACTGATATAAAAATTGTAACTAAACTTTATTTGGAGTACTACACAATGCACGTTTTTTAATATTAAGCCTAAAATATGTTTTAATGTCACTGGATTGTATGGTGTTTAAATATTTTGCATTTAAAGACCGAGATTATTTAAAGTGTACTTAAAGCATACTTGCAATAGTTCCACTTAAGCACAATAAAATATCTTTAGTTGAACTTCAGCACTACTTCCGCACAATTAAAGTGCATTAAGTACAAAATTAGAGGTTCCAAATCAGCTTTAAATATGCCAGTTTAGTATACTAAAAGTACAACTGAAGTGTATATTTATTAAGTACATAATATGTAAATGTATTTGTAGTATACTTAGCATGAAATAAATGTATTTTAAATAAATTTTAGTATATTTATTTTTCACTAGGGTATACACGTTCTTACACACGAAATTTCGCTAATGTCACCCGCGAAAACTGTGTGAAAATATTCGCTCATGTTCCAGTCAGACGAATTTGCCGCGTTGACAAACAGAAAGTTGCTTAGTTATAAAGTGGCTTGTGCTTCATACACGTGCAATTTCGTTAATGTCACCTTTATGCTAGCATAACAGAAATCTACATGACAGTATCACCCTGGAAAACAGTGTCAAAATAGCCCATTTACGTGGATTTGGCAACACTGATCGGGAGTTTTGCTTGGGAACGAAATATTTCGCGATGCAAATTTCACTCATGTTCCAGTCAGGCGAATTTGCCGCACTGACCAACAGAAATCTGATTAGTTTTAAAGTGTCTTGTGCTTTATATATTGGTATACTACTGACAGTGGATAATGTACATGTTTTTACATACGAAATTTCGTTAATGTCACTTCTATGCTAGGCATACGTAACATAGAAACCTAAATGACAGTGCCATCCGCGAAAACGTTGTGAAAATAACCATTTTCAATGGACTTGGCAACACTGATTGAGAGTTTTGTGTGAGGATGAATTATTTTGCGTTGCAAATTTCGCTCATGTTCCAGTCAGGCGAATTTGCCCTGATGACCAACTAAGCTGCTTGGTTTGAAAGTGGCTTCTGTTTCATACATCTCTATACAACTGACAGAAGATAATATACATGTTTTTACACGCGAAATTTTTGCTAATGTCACCTTTATGCTATGCATAACATAGAAATCTACATGACAGTGTCACTGAGTTTTCGTCTACACCACATTCTGCAGCAAAAACCAACTTGCGAAATGCTTCCTCTTATCACAAGTCTAATAATTATTCCAATGATAACAGTGAGAAACTGCAACCTAAATGCCATGGACAAGACCAGTGCGGTATCCATAGCAACTTCAAAAAGGCAAACACATCTAGAAATGGTCAGGAAGCTGTGAAGTCAAGGATCGACAATCTGCGTGTGTGAAATTGGATCATCTCACAGTGAGACAGCGTGAGAAAAAGCGGGAGGGGGAGACAGAAAGTTTGTGTATTTTATTTGAGACTGTGGTTGGTCGCAGCCCAGCCTGGAGGCTACATATATCTGACCCCACACAATATAGACATCTGAGACCGAGGGAAATGTAAATGAATGAGATGAATAGACACTTTCAGATATTGATGCTACCTGAGGGGCTGGAAGATATAGCCTGTTTCCACCTATGGGTGAAAATAAAAGGGTGATTGTGAGACAAAAAAATGTCATGATTAGAAAAACAAAATCACATCTGTGAGATATAAAGTCATTGCAAGAAATACACAATTTTTAAATAGCAAAAATAGTACTTTTATTCTGCAAGGATACATTAAACATATCAAAAGTGACATTACAGACATTCATAATATTACAAAATATTTCTATGCATTTTTATTGACAATAAAGAAATGTTTCCTGAACAGCAGATCAGCATATTAAAATGATTTCTGAAGGATCATGTGACACTGAAGACTGGAGTAATTATGAAAATTTAAATTTGCATCACAGGAGTAAATTGCTTTTTATGATACATGTAAATAGAAACCAGCTATTTTAAATGTCACAATATTACTGTTTTTATTGTATTTTTGATCACATAAATGCAGCTTTTTGGAGCATCTTTAAAAATATATATTTCCTTCCCACCCTTCAAACCTGAAGAGACTCAAAGAATCAAAGGTCTAAAGCTAGTTAAACAGGCTCAGAGGGTTTCTATAGACACAGACGATATTGTGAATGGTATGCTAAATATTTGCTAAACTAGGGAGTGAGCAATGTCGCATTATAACCGATCAATGGAGCCCAGTGTGAATTCACTAGAGCACCAGTTTCACTGATACAAATCAGACAAGTCCAAAGTGCGAGATGTTGCGATATGAAACATGCTCATACTAGTAATCAAAACAGGTTAGACAATTAAAGGTGCACTATTTATTAAAACATAAGCAGAATGAACTTATGTAAATCACTGTGTAAACAGTTTCACATTTATTTAGCAGGTTTTTAAAATTTATTTATAAGCAAATTCACTCTGCTCATGTTTCACGAAAGAGGCACATTTTGTTCCCACAAAACAGTTACTACAAGTGTTTACCAAAGGAATTTAACATTTTGTAGCCACAAAGATACCATCACGAAGTGGTCACAAGGTTAAGTTTCATAGTGACGATGACGTAGTTTGTCATAGTTTCTGAAAACAACATGTGACTCACATATACATAATGTACTCGACACGTGATCCAAGGAACTCAATTTTCATAGGAAATTCAGCAAAAAAACTAATTTTCATAGCAAACAAAACATTTATTCAAAAGGCATTATGTCTTCAGAAGTAAAGCAGACTATATGTGTGTTAACAGCTGCATGCATTTATGAAGTACAAAGACATTTGATAAACCAAGAGACTGTGACATGTTAAACAGCGTGCGAATGAAAATTTAGATGCACACCGAATGCCGTTTTTGAAAGAAGTTTTGTTTCCAGTGATACAGTTGAATTTAGAAAATAAATCTGAAAATATACAAACACGTGCAGCACAGGCAAGCATAGTGACCTAATTGTGGCTATATAATACAGTGAGGTATAAAAACAATGTCACTATGACTAACTGGCGGAAAATCTGGCCTTGCTAATCAGGTTTGGTATAATAGAAAAAAATAAAAAAATATTAAAAACAAAACAAAAGACTAAGTATTTTATCCATCACAGGCTGATAAATTCACATTAAAAGGCCTATCTGAACAATATTAAATGTAACAACACAACAATCTGGCTGGAAGGTTTCTCAAGTTTTATGAAACAGCTTTGGCTTTACAATCCTGAGCTACAGAAACAGACTGTTCTGTTCAACTCTTCATGGCTCCTTCAGCTTTGGATTTACGAAGGTCTCTCATATCTTCATAAACACTTCAATCCGCTCTCATCCATGGAGAGCACAGAGCATAAATATGAAGCAAGATTTGTATATTCCACAGCGCCACAGATAAATACATTAACTTGTGTCCATCATGGTCCATCTACTCTCAGTAGTTGCTGCTCTCTGTGTTGCCTGTGCTCGAAGTATATGTGTTGGTCCTTTTAGAGTACTTCATCGAGCTGAACGAGACCCTCATCCTCTCCACCGTACGACTGCTGCGGCACAGTAGCGTGTTCTTGACTTGCTCCCTGAACTCATCCGAGACGTAATAATAAATGAAAGGATCCAAGCAGCTGTTGAGACTAGTCAGGCACAGCGTGAGGATGTAGAAACCGTAGCCGTTGTTAACCCAGCCGTTTCGGAGGAGAGTATAGTGCACGACCAACATCACGTTACTTGGGATGAAGCAGACCAAGAACGTTACGAGCACCGTGACGATGAGAACCACAGCTCGTTGGCGGGTTTTTCCAGCGCTGCCCTCAATTGTGGAGTTCCCAAGCGCACGAAGGAGAAGGATGTAAGCTGCGATGATGACCAACATTGGGATGAAGAACACTAGACCTGCCATCACCATGAAATAATAATAAGGCAGTTGAACATCCAGAAACACATTGCCCAACTCGAAGTTCTTCAGGCTGACGAGATTGACGTCGTGGCAGGTGGTGATGTTAAGGTCAGCGATTTCAACCGTTTGCTGGTACAAGTACAAAGGCGTGGTACTGACAGAAATGAAGATCCAGATACACAGAGATACGACGATTGCAAACTTGGTGTTTTTCCTTTGTTGGGAGAGCGGGTGAGCGCAGACCCAGTACCGCTGGATGCTCAGACAAGCGATGAAGAGGATGGAGCAGTACATGTTGCCATAGAAGAAACCTATAAAAACTTTACACATCCCTTCCCCAAAAGTCCAGTCATTTCCTTTCAAATGGTAAGCGATCTTGAGAGGCATCCAAATGACAAACATAAGGTCAGCCAGTGCTAGGTTGCCCATGTAAATGGCAGCAGGGTGAATTTTCTTCGACCTGAACAGCAAGACCCATACAGCCATGATGTTGGTTGGCAACCCGACCACAAGTACAATAATGTAAATAATTGGCAGGAAGATATTCGTGAGCCCGCTCTTTAGAGTATCTGTGGTGGTCTGATCAATGAACAATTTGCCTGTATCTTCATCCTGAAAGATTACTAAACTTCGTCCTTTGTTTGTACGGTTACCTGAAACAAAACACACGATTCACATTCTAAATGACTTTATGAGTTACAAACAAACAAGTGTTAAAAAAATAAAAATATGTTAGAAAAATACGATTTAAAGCGACTCACCTGGCTGTGCCACAACAAAAAACAGACAGGCGAAAAATAACAAAATCCAATAACTTGCGTAGACAGCCATAATACGTGTTTTTCAAAATTCTTGGTGAAGTGAAAACAAGTCTGTCTCGTGTAGCGCCGTATGAGCTCTGCCGTTCCTCTCCTTGAAATGCTTTTGGTCGACCTACAAGGCGGAAGGACACACCTTACTGAGCGCTCAAAGCGCGCCGTGTCTGCTTACCTGCGTGACGTCACATGCTTGACGCACTCCAGTCAGATCCAGCTGGTAGTTTCGAGTACTGACCTAAATCACCAGTGCGAACTGAGCGTGGGTGGAGAGAGAGAGACCGAGACTCTACTGAGTGTCGTATTGAAACCATTAACTATTAAATATGCTATTTAAAGAGTATCTACGTGTCATTTTTAAAGTAGGCTATCAAGTCTCAACCATTTTGTTTGATTTGTCATCTTTATTTCATCAAAATGACATTACATTATCACTTCTCTGTTCTCAGACCACAAAACGCAGTGTTATTGTTTTCTACCTACGCTAAACTAAAATGTTAAAAAAATCGCTAAAATGAAATCAAATATAGCCTGACAATACACTGCCAGTCAAACATTTTTGAAGAGTAAGATTTTTAATGTTTAAAGAAGTCTCTTCTGCACACCAAGCCTGCATTTATTTGATCCAAAGTACAGCAAAAGCAATACAATTGTGAAATACTTTTACTATTTAAAAAAACGAAACTAAATTCACCATTACTGTAGACTTTAGAGTCACATGATCCTACAGAAATCATTATAATATGCGGATTTGCTGTTCAAGAAACATTTTCATTTATTATTTTCAATATTTAAAACAGTTGAGTATATTTTTTTCAGGATTCTTTGATGAGTAGAAAGATCCAAAAATTAAACTGATCAAAAAAATAATATATATATAATGTTACAAAAGATTTCTATTTCAGATAAATACTGTTCTTCTGAACTTTCTATTCATCAAAGCAACCTGAAAAAATTCTACTCAGCTGTTTAACAACATAATAATAAATGTTTGTTGAGCAGCAAATCAGAATAATGATGCTAAAAATTCAGCTTTGAAATCACAGGAATAAATTATATTTTTGAAATATATTCAAAAATTAAACAGTCATTTTAAAAAGTACAAATATTTCAACATTTTAATAAATGCAGGTTTGATGAGCAGAAGAGACTTCTTTAAAAACATTAAAAATCTTACTGTTCAAAAACGTTTGACTGGTAGTGTATAAAAATAACGTAAACGTGAAGGAAAATGTTTACACTAAAATAAAAATAAAGCTGATTGGAAATACTAAAACTTAAACTAAAATTAATCTGAAAATATAAAATCAAAATCAAATGAAAATATGAATAAATACTATAATAATACATGAATAAACCTTAAATAACACTCAGAAAATGTAGGCAGAAATGTACACTTTTTTATCCTGAGGCTAATTTAAAACAAAAATATAGAACCTTTTCGATAAGGTTGCGCAACTATTTGTATTTTGTCAGTATTATCAGATATTTACAAAAAGTTTTATAAAATCCAGTAAGTCTTTATCCTGGAGGTCCGTTTTTCATATTTTACATACTATGATTTCACCAACTATGGTTTTGTAGTTTTACATAATTTTACCCATTCGATCACCAATATTGTAAAGAAATTGTACGAACTGACTAATCAAAAACAAGCCTGTCTTTTCAATGAAGAGTAATTTAAAATAGGACAATGAACTGTAAATGGTGTGTGTCACCAACTGCAAACAACTGCAAATCAATTTTATGAGCTGCTCTGTGGACTTTGGTCATACACACTGTCTGTCTGGTTTAGAAAACAAGGCCACATATACACACAACGAATCATAGGCAGACATGGAAAGACAAATTTATTTACATAAATGCAGATGATTAAAAAAAAAAAAAGAATTACAAAATACACCACAGATGACACATTAAAACCTATGTGCTTTGAAACCAAGTGAGGCATGGGTGTGCAAAAATAAGGCAGCATTTATAGCATTTAGGGTGTTAGATCACGTGAATGAGGTTGTGTTTGGTGGTTATACATTCACACAACTAAAATCGGTCATGCACGCAGCATTTCACATTCTTTTAGAGATACCTGCATATGCATTTATGCACACAGGAATAAATGCAAAACGGTTTCTGTAATAGATGCTCAAAATATATTACAGCTCCAGTTATTCAGTCAACTTCTTAGTCTCAGTTAACACAGAACTGGATTAAAGGTCATTTGAGAGGGGATTCTGAGAAATCCCATCAGACCAGAGAGATTTCAGGTCTTAAAACCCAAATTAAGGGAACCTGTTATTAGTGACGTAATGGCAACACTATAATAACAACACTTTGACATTTCCATGACTGCGTCATCAAACAGGAGGCTAATTTGTAGTTCCAAGAAGTGGGAATCATTGGATGTCCTTTTAAGGTCTTTTAAGATCTTTACCAAGATATGAACAAAAAAAGATGTTTACTTTTGCCTGAATTACATGTTAAATGTCGAAAATAACTCAGTGCATGTTTCAGAAACTTGTTCCTCCAGCCCTAACAAACTTTAATAATAAAATAACAAGAGCTTACATAGTTTTCAAAAGGTTTAGTAGACCATCAGAGCATTGCACAGATATGTAAAACAGTTCTCCGGATGTCTTAGAAGGAACTGCTCTGTGTGTTTTCAGAGTCTGACGTGTAGGTACTGCTTTTCTTTGAATACTTAAGTGCGCTGAAGGAAACCCGCATTCTCTGCGCGGTGCGCTCGCTACGACAAAGAAATGTGTTTCTTACATGTTCTCTGAACTCATCTGAGATGAAATAATATACAAATGGATCGACGCAGCTGTTGAGGCTGGCCAGGCATAGAGTTGTAATGTAGAAGCCGTAACCGCTGTCCCGTACTCCCATAAAGAGCAGGGAGTAATGCACCATAACCATGATGTTACTCGGGGTGAAACACACTAGGAACATCACCAGCACTGTGACGATGAGGATGACAGCCTTCCTTCGCTTCTGAACGATGTCTGCGCCTGTCATCGAGCTCTTCAGGGCGCGTAGCATCTGAACGTATGCAACTATACATACTATGCAGGGAACTACGAATCCAATAACTCCCATAATCAGGAAGTAGATAGAAGGGTAGCGTGTCTGGCTGGGGTGAGTAACGTCATGGCAGGTAACAATATCCATGTTGGTGACATTCACGGTCTGGTCATAAAGATAAAGAGGCACGGTAATGATCCACACGACCAACCACACACACACAGACACGCCAATAGCTAGTTTGTTGTTCCTTTTCTGGTGGGAAAGAGGATGTACTATGGCCCAGTACCTCTGGACACTAATACATGCAATGAAAGCAGTTGAACAATACATGTTTCCATAGAAAAAACCCACGAGGACTTTGCACATGGCTTCTCCGTAGATCCAGTTATTCCCATTAAAATGGTAGGCGATTTTTAGAGGAATCCAGATTACGAACAGCAGGTCCGCCAGTGCGAGGTTGGCCATGAAAATGGATGAGGGATGTTTCTTTTTCGTCCTGAAGAGGAACACCCAGATGGCCATAGCGTTGGTCGGCAAGCCCACACTGAAGACGATGATGTACACCACTGGAAAGAAGATCTGGGTGAGCTTGCTCTTCAGTACAGCAACAGCAGTGTCTGTCACCGACACGCCACACTGAGTTTCATTACCAGTAAAGCCTCTGTCCATTTTACAATCTATAGATATAAAAAACAGAATGAAAGAACAATAGATCAATCAGTGACACATATGGGTGGCAATGCAAATTTTCCATTCACTGATAGTAGTTTGATAGCAGAGTGGTGCACATATGAGAACCCAGAAGATTATTCGTAGGGCTGCCCCCTAATAGTCAACTAACCGACTAATTTGACGAGAAGAGACTTGGTCTACCAAAATTTTATTAGTTGTTCAGTCGCAGAAAAGAAAAAAAACATAGGAAGTGGCGAAGTGGCAAAGTCATGCAGTCCGTGATGGACAGATTGTTACCGACTGGACTATGTGGTAATACAGTACATCGGGCAGGACATCCAAACGCTCACTTATCATTCATCTACCTCAAATATGGCTTTTCGTCAGTGTCGCTGACTTCATCTCTTAAAGAGGTCATCGGATGCCCATTTTCCACAAGTGGATATGATTCTTTGGGTCTTAATGAGAATACATACTTTGGTTAAAATTTCTCAGTGGTACTGTAAAAAACACCCTTTTTACCTTGTCAAAATCAGCCCTTTTCAGAGCGAGCCATTTTGTTGCATTTGCCTTTAAATGCTGATGAGCTCTGCTCACCTCGCCCCTCTCTTCTGCGGGTGATGAGTCGTTCTGTTTACTTTAGCCGCATTTATCCGCAAAACTTGCTAACTAGTACATTACTATGAAAGGCGATTAAACCCTTATACTCTTTTCTGCTGTAGGTGAAGCTGGATCACGAATGATTTGCGCAAACATAGACGCATTTATGTAGTTCGCCGGGTGCTTTTCCTTCAAAAACGAAAGTAATGTTAATCCTATGCATCTTTAGCGGCTCAAATGTCGGGAGTAAATGACAACTGCTATGTTCATTATTTCATCCAACAACAAAACACCTCAATTAGAGACATTCTTGTCTTCCCCTGCAATGGCGGTCAGTGTTCAGCTTGCTCAGGGCAGGTCTAAAGTAAGAGGTCCAAGCTTTTTTTTTGCATGAGCTTTAGCACTTATTAGGCTATGTAGGCAATTAAAGGCTCATTATTATGATTTGTATGGTTTATTAATAAATGTGTGACTAATAGTCGACTAATGGTTAAAATAAACGACTATTGGTCGACCAGTAAAATCTTTAGTTAAGGGCAGCCCTTCTAATTTGCCACTGGTTCCTTCAAAATTTTCCGGTGGGGTTTTATAACAGAGTTTTTCAATTTATGAGTAAAATAAAGCCTGTGGTAAACATAACTTGTCGATACCTTATTCTACAACGTGATGCCAATTAAAGTTGGTAGAATTCTTTTGGATCTTCATGAAATGTCTGCAACATACTTGGGTTAAAATTCCTCAGTGGTTGTGTAAAACGACACCTTTTTTATCTTGTCAAAAACAGCTCTGTTCACAGTGATTTTTTTCGGTGCATGTCTCTTTAAATGATAATGAGCTACTGCTCTACCCGCTCCTCTCTTCTGTTTTTTGTGTATATGACGATGCGTCACCAGCAAAAACAAAACTAATCCACTGTATCCTCAGTGGCTCTGATGGTGGACAGCATACAACTGGCTAAGGGGGGAAATATGCCAATACGGGAGAGTCCATCAGCAGTTTTGGGCGGAGCTTGAGCAGTATGATGTCATGCTGCTCAGAAAATCAAAATGGCTTGATAATTGAGACTGTTTAGTCTTTTTGGGGATTAAAAAAAATAAGTGAATGGATTTTTTATCATTGTAGGGTGGTTGTCTTAACACACCGCTAAGACACACTTATACGCAAACCAATCATGTAAAAGTGAATTTTGCATCCAATGTCCCCTTTAAAAGAGTATTAACACTGGTTGTAAGATACAGATTGTTTTTAAAAGTACATAATTCTGAAGACTTTACTCTAGACTGAAAGCATGTTTCATTTTTCAATAATACACTTGTCTTTCTGTGGACTGCATAAAGTCTATGCTTCATATGAGATGTAATAATACTGACTGCATTTTACATCTGCACTGCTTTTACAGCAAAACTCATCCATGCCCTTATTTTTATTCTTGAAGCAATCTTTTTGCCTGTTTGGTGATTAGATGTTGGACTGTTGCCTTAAACATGAGAACATGATGGTGTGGTGATTCTCATCCAGTGTACATTATATTTGACGTAAGTGGTTAACCATGGGGTTTAGGTTTCCTGAGCAACTTCTACGAAAGCTGAGTCATAATTTAACCTCAGATATTTTTGTTTATTACTGGCTTCTGGTCCTCTTAACAGTAAAATGCTAATATATAACCTTATATAGCCTCACCTTAGTTCATAGCGATCTCACACAGTTCCCAGAATCAGAAGAACATTAATCGATCAATGACATATAGAGAGCAAGAGAGATAGATAGATAGATAGATAGAAAGATAGATAGACAGGTAGACAGACAGATCAACATAGAATAAAAGAACGACAGACAGAGCATACAGAATAACACACAGAAAAAAAAAACAGACAGACAGATTTACTCCACATGCTAGATGCACTTCAGTGCTAGACATAAATGAATCATTACGAAGTGTCTAGTACAGAGATCTAATCGTGTCAAGTTATGAAATCTGTCTTCTGTAAAGGAACAAACATGTCTGTTTTGATCCACACTATTATTACTCATAGCAAATGCTATATATAGCAGCAAAAGAACATGCATTACAAACCTCAGGCATTGTTATTGAAATATGGGTACATACTTGCTAGATGAGACAGCTATAAACAATGTGAAATCAAACTACTCATAGCCTGCTTATGTAACACTAGTT
>JAHKKF010475223.1:0-10881 GCA_019740295.1 Labeo calbasu
AAAAAAAAATGAATGAAAACACTAAAACTTTAAAATAAAAAACCCTGAAAATGAAAAAAGACTAACTCAAAATAATAATAAAAGCTATATAGGCATTTAAAAAAAAACTAAACTTTAAATAAAATGTAAATAATTGTTTTTCTAAATTGTAAAAATGAAATTGTATATATATATAACCCTATATATATATACAAAATGAACAAAACCACTAAAACTCTAACTTAAAAAATAACTAAAAAAACTAAAAAAGTATCTTGGTGACACTAAAATAACATACCTGACCACTTTGGTTCCTCCACGGTTCACCTGCATGTCCACCGTACAGCCGGAGTTCACATCCGACACCAGATTGATCTCAGAAAACTCAGCCTGAAACACACAACACAAACATTAGTTAACTACCACTACACACATTAAACAATCTGATTACATACATTGATTCAAATTCAAATTTATTTGATCAAAAATACAGTAAAAATTGTGAAATATTATTGTAAATTCAAACAGCTGTTTTCTATGTGAATATCTGTTCAACTGTAATTGATTTCTATGATCAAAACTGAATTTTCAGCATCTTTACTCCAGTCTTCAGTGTCGCATGATGTTTCAGAAATTCATTTCTGATTATTGAAAACAGTTGTGCTGTCATAAGTGCGTCTGCGCAGGCGGCTGCGTTTAAAGGACACGCAGATGAAAGCAGCAGCGGCTGGAATGTCAAACAGCAGCTCTAGAGGACACACGCGTCGGACGCTCCGATTGGACGCCGGCCGGGATGCGGAGCGCTATTGGCCGGCGGCGCGGCGGCATGGAGCGAGAGCGCGGGATCGGCGCCAGACTCGCGCTGCCATGGTTACGCTCCGGGTAACGCATTCAGGCCGCTGGGAAAGGAAAACAGGAGAAAGTCCAAGAGACAAACAGACGCTCCATCAGCGTTTCCTTCCTCTGTAACTCACGCCTGAAGGACAAACGCCGCACTCACGCAGATGTTTGACGCTCATTAGTGGGATTTTCAATTAAAAAATCCTCATTTCTCTTCAAGATATATTCATTTATATCAAATTAGGCAATTAAAAAGCCAATTTCAGGCAATTTAAAAAATCTGGTCAGTAATTTTATGTACCTTTTTAATGGAAACTACCATTAGTGATTCATTTGATGCATTAAATGGATCAAAAGAGACAGTAAACACATTTAAACATCACTAATAGATGTTTGTGTATGACTGTTTCCACAAACATATTGTGCTTTCAACATTGATAATAATCAAAAATGTTTGTTGAGCAGCAAATCAGCATATTAGAATGATTTCTGAAGGATCATGTGACACCGTAGACTGGAGTAACGATGCTGAAAATTCAGCTGCGCATCACAGAAATAAATTACAACTGAACACAGATTCACAAAAAAAAACAGCTATTTTAAAATCTAAAAACATATCACATTTTTACTGTATTTTTGTTCAAACAAATGCAGCCATTAAACCATTAAACATTAAAAATCTTCCCAGTTCCGAAGTTTTAAAACTTGAACAAACCTAAAAACAACAATTAAAACCACTATTTGCCATGTCAACATTTCTCATTTTGTATCTATCTGTAACTCTTTTGCAAACTATAGAGACAAAAATAAATAAAAAATGCACAAAAAAGTCTAATAATAATAATAATAATAATAACTATACAGGCACTTAAAAAAATGAACAAATCTTTAAATAAACTGTAAAAAAGTAACTTAAATGTAAAAAATGAAAAATTATAAAAATAATTCAAAATATTAATAAAAAATTGTATAGAGCAATATGAATAAAACATGAAAAATGTAACTAAAACCGCAATGACAAAAATAAAAATAATTCAAAAATGTAATAAAAACTACACAGACATTTTTGATAAATAAACATAAACACTAAAAAGTTAACAAAAATGAAATACTGAAAATTAATATTAACACATTTAAAAAAATGAAAAACAGAACAAAAACACTAAAACTTTACCTAAAATAAAAAACCTGAAATTATAAAAAATATAAATAATTCAAAATATTAATAAAAACTATGGAGACATTTTAAAAAACGAGCAAAACACTAAAACTTTAAATAAAAAAAAAAAAAACCTGTTCAAATAAAGGCAGCCTTGGTGAGCAGAAGAGACGTCTTTCACAAACATTACAAATCTTTCCAGTTCTAAACTTTTCAGCATTAGTGTAGAGTGGCGGTTGTCATTTTAAACACACACACACACACACACACACACACTCTCTCTGTTCTGGCGTCATGATCCCATCTGGAATCTGGCAGGTATTTTTGGATCTGAAGCTAATGGGTGTCATTAGGGTGAAGAATGCAAGGTGCCTTTCACCCGATCACATGACCGCAGCTCATAAACACACACACACACAGAGGACAAAATAACCTCATCATCATCATCATCATATTTAAGGGCTCATCTGTGTGTCAGAGTGGAACGGGCTGAGCTCTTGATGATTACGATGTTTGTGTCTCTCAGCTCCTCCTCCTGAAACCTGAATCAGGTTCCAGCTTCTAAAACAAGCCAACAGCGAGCAGAACGGACAAGCACAGATAGGAGTATTTGTTTGACATTTTTATATTTGCATTTCATTTTTTTCATTTTAAAATCAAAAATCAAATATAAAGTTTAGATGATTTTTTTCAGGTGCGCTGAGGTCATGAGGACGTGCATGACGGACAGGAGGAAAAACATGCGAAGCGTCCAGCAGCAGATGAGGCTCAGGTGGGACGCAGATGTTTCCATCAGAACATCAGGACAAACAGCAGGACCTCACAAGACTGTAAACACGCTACTGAAGTGCTGACGCAAGAACGCAAGCGGCACAGCCAGCGGTGGAGCACAAAGAGTCTGTTGTGAGTCTTGCGGATCTGCGGAGTCTTATTAAGAGCCTCAGATAACAAACCTCATCTGGAGATCAGCTCAGATCCACGGCATCCAGACGAAGGTCGACTGAGGCTGAAGTTCAGCTGTGTATCTGTGCGTTTTTATCAGCGTGTCTTGCTTGCTGCTTTATGTACTGTTGAGAACAGCCAGTACCTAGTGTGTAGTATGCAGTAGCCTGAGTCTGTGTGTGTGTGTGTGTGTGTGTGTGAGTTGGCTGCTTCCTACTGAGCACTAAATGAGTCGTTATATGGCACGGCAAACACTGACAAACACTAAACCAGCAGCAGAATCTGTTATGCGGAGATGACTGATTCAGATTTCACTCTTTACGTTATGACTCAAATAAAATATTTCCATCAAAACAGCCACTTCTGCCACTGAATACACACATGAAAACACAGCCATAAAAAAATCTGTCAATAAGTAAAATATTTTACAGAATATTAAATAAATGATTTTTTTTGAAACAGTCCAATTAAATAATTATAAAGTAAAAATAAATAACGAACTAAAATAAATTAAAATAAATAAATACTTTAAGAAGTCCAATTAAATAATCATAAAATAGTACTAAATAAATAATACATTTACAGAAATTAATCAACTAAAATAAAGAAATAAAACGAAACAATCATAAAGTACTAAGACAGCAAATAATTAATATAAATAAATAATAATGTTCAACTAATTAAAATACATTATAATAAAAAATACTATAAGAAGTCCAATTAAATAATTATGAAGTAAAACTATATAAATAATACATTTAAATTAATACATTACTTAACAAAAATAAATAAAGTAAAAACTTTAAGAAGTGCAATTAAATAATCAAAATAATACTAAATAAATGAATGAACTAACATAAATTAATAAATAAATAAAAACGTTAAAGGTCCAATTAGAAGGTCCATAAAGTACCAATAACATAAATAATAAATGTAAATTAACTTATAAATAAATAATAATTAAATAAATAAATACTTTAAGGAGTCCACTAAAAACAAACAAACAAACAAACAAAATTAACTAAGAAAAGAACACTGCAAGTTGATTTTAATAATAGATAGATGGATAGATAGATAGATGATGTGTGTGCATGTTTGTTTCTCTGAACAGCAACACAGTTGCCTAAACCACAACAGTGCTCAGGAAACACACACACACACACACACACACACACACACACACACACGCAATGGTTCACAGATGTAGAGTTCGAGATGCTATCAGCACTGGAGCGGTGGCCGTCTAGACGCTGGGCGGGAAACACACACACACACAAACTCACACACACTCACCTGCTCCACACGGATCTCATACTCGCCGTTCAGCTTGCGTCCCCTGAAGTACTTCACCCTGAAAAACAGCACAGGAATCTTCATCAGACACCAGACGGGACGGGATCATCTACATCTGCTCTACAGTACTCTAGTCCAGAGCCGGTCTGCTCTTACTCTCTCTGACATACACAGACATACTGAGAGAAACGCCAGTTTGTAGTAGGAGAAGCACACTAGTGTTATTCTCTCTGTAACACTCACATTTCATTTTCACATCCATCAGCTCACAGAACAAGCACACACACACACACTCATTTGCATGTAGATTAACACAGACTCGTTATCATTTGTCACTTTGACCCTGTAGAACAGAAGACAGCATTAGACTTAACTCTTTCATAAATGACTGATTTATTATGTGACATATTATTTTATCTGAATTATTTTTATTATGTTTATTATATACTTTTGACTATTATTCATTATATTGTATTTCTAAATTATTATTTATTTATTTTATATTTATTTTTATTTAAAAATCACAAAATTGCCAAGTGTCTAATTGAATAATCATAAAGTAGTAATAAAATTAATAAGAAACATAATTACTTTTAAAATAAATAAATACATTGTTATAATTATCATACTTTATTTATAAATTATTCTAGAATTTATTTTGTTATTATAATATTGTTATTATATTCTATTCTTAAAATTCAATTGATTGTAGGTTTATTATTTTATATTAATAATTTTATTGTTTATTATATAAACTGTTACTATTGTTCATTATATTTTATTTCTAAGTTATTAATTTTTTATTTTACATTTATTTCTATTTAAAATCACAAAATTGTCAAGAGTCTAACTGAATAATAATAAAGTAGTAATAAAATAATACACATAATTAGTTAAAAAACAAATAAATACATTTATTATAATTATTATACTTCATTAATAAATTATTTTATTTTGTTATTATAATATTGTTATTATATTCTATTCATAAAATAGAATTTATTTTAGGTGTATTATTTTATATTAAACATTTTTATTATGTTTATTATATAAATTGTTACTATTTTTCATTATATTGTATTTCTAAATTATTATTTATTTATTTTATATTTATATTGCTATTATTATTTATTTTAGCATCATCTTTAGTGTGTTTGCATCAGATAAAACAGTAGCGTTTAGACTCTTTTCAGCTTGTTAAGCCTACAAACTCAAAGAGCCGATGGTGTTTGCTGTGAGAGCGGGCGAGCGAGGCGTCGTGAGTGGAGATGGACTGAGGTGAGAGAGAGTGTGTGTGTGTGTGTGTGTGTGTGTGTGCTGACAGACAGACGGACGGACAGACGGACGGACGGACAGAAGCGGAGCCGGTCTGTGTGGAGTGATTGTATCCTCACACCGAGCAGCAGCGCTGGGAAAGAGGCCCCGTCCGTCAGGGGCCCGTCGTCTCCCAGAGACCCTCAGACTGCGCTCAGGAATGCACAGAGGAGCAGACAGACAGACGGATGCGCAGACAGACAGACAAACAGACAGACAGACAGAATCTGCTCTCCTCATGTGTCGGACGTCTCAGTGATGACGCACTGAGAGACCACTATTCTTCATGTCAGGATCTGTGTGTGTGTTAGATGTGGTTCAATTGTCTCGGTCTGTTTTCCGTCGGTCTAGACTGACGGTCCACAGACAGCAGCGATGTGTTTCACAGGCGTCTGACTCACTGCGTCTCTATATGAGGGAATATTCCGACTCATTGACACATGAACTCATAGCACGGATCCGATTGGACGAGTGTGAAGTTCATCAGTCTGATGCTGTCGGTGCTCTGATGGACTCTCACTCCCTCTAGTGGACAAACACTGTCACTGCCTCAAATATATTCATTTATATTAATGTAATGCTCTTCAGGATTCAATAATCCATTTATATGACTTTTCCACTTGGTTGATTACAGAATCAAGTATTTTTTTTAATGATTAGTTTTATAAATTATTTAAAACTCACAAAAGGACATTTCTCAGCAGTTTCAACTCCAAAAAAAATTAGCAAACTGTACATTCATTATAGTAATTTTTATATTTTAATTTGATTATTTTTTCAGATTTTATTCATTTTCATGACTTTTGCATATTTTATTATTTCAATGAGTTCTTCAGATTTCATTCATTTTTATGATTTTTACAGATTTTCATTATTTTTCAGATTTTATTAATTTTCATGACATTTACATATTTTATTTCCATGACTTTTACATATTTCATTCATTTTTATGACTTTTATAGATTTTCATTATTATTATTTTTATTTATTTTTATTCATTATTTTTCAGATTTTATTCATTTTCATGACTTTTATTTATTTTATTTATTAATTTTTGTTCAGATTTAAATAAATTTCCATGACTTCTCCAGGTCTATAAATCATTTTGCTTATCCAGCTTTTACTAAGAGTTCTGTTTTTAAATAAAAACAGCAGTTATTGAGGGGAAAAATTACAATCTAATCATGATTTAAACAGTTCATCTTATTTCAAAGCTTGTTTGTTCTTATTTTAAGTCATCTTGATATTAAAAAAATACTGAACTAAATCTGCACGGTATGTCATAGTTTAGATCAAATGCCGCAGCATCAGCACACTTTTACTAGTGTAAATCTGACTGTGTTTCGAGTGATCTGCGAGCGTCTCTCACCAGTCTGTGTGCGGCTCGTCGATGATCAGCAGGATTTTGGGTTTGCGTATGGCAGGTTTGGCAGGCGGAGCGGCAGCGGCAGCGGCAGCGGCTTCTGCGTGTGCGGCGGAGGCTTTGGCCTGAACGGCGCTGGCGATCTGAGCCGTCTTCACCACGCTGGAGAAGGAGCTGAGGAAGCCCGCGGGGCCAGCGGATGGGGCAGGGGCCGGGGCTG
The DNA here is from genome assembly GCA_019740295.1 of Labeo calbasu. Lineage (NCBI taxonomy): Eukaryota > Metazoa > Chordata > Actinopteri > Cypriniformes > Cyprinidae > Labeo > Labeo calbasu. The sequence continues at coordinate 7,111 of JAHKKF010475223.1, forward strand.
GGGCCGGGGTCTGGTTCGGGGTCTGCTGGCTCTGCTGGGCCGCCGGCGGCGGGCGGCGCTCTGTGGCCGGAGACGCTGGAGAGCTGGTGGAGCTGGACGGACGCTGCAGGTCCATCATGTAGCCATTGGGCAGATTGGCTACGAAACTGCTGTCCGACAGACGCCTGCGCAGGTAATTCATGATGACGCCGCTGACTCACCTGAAACACACACACATTAACCTCAGTTATGAGTTTAATACTTTATTTTTATTCATTTTCAGAATATTTTCATATTCAGTTTCAGATTTTATTAATGTCAAATCCATGAATTTGTTAATTTATACATTTTGTATTAATTAGATTTTACATTTTATTAATTAACTTCCACATTTTTTGTCAGATTTTGTTAATCAATTAATTTCCCAACATTTTTTTTAGATTTAATTAATTAATTAATTTCCATATCTTTTGTCAGATTTTATTAATTAAATAATTTCCATACATTCTGTCAGATTTCATTATTTAATTCTCATACATTTAGTCAGATTTTGTTAATAATTTCCAAAACATTTTTTAAGATTTTATTAATTAACTTCCATATTTTTTGTCAGAGTTTATTAATTTCCATAACTTTTTTTCACATTTAATTAATTAATTAATGTCCATAAATTTTGTCAGATTTTAAATCATATCCATAACTTTTTGTCACATTTTATTAATTTCCACACATTTTGTCAGATTTTAATGAATTAATTTCCATAACTCTTTTTTGTCAGATCTGATTAATTTACATACATTTTGTCAGATTTTTGTCCATTCATTAATTTCTATAACTTTTGTCAGATTTTAATTAATGATTTGATTTACATACATTTTGTCAGATCTTATTCATTTCCATAATGTTTGTCAGATTTGTTAATTAATTCATTTACATAAAATTTGTGAGATTTTAATACATTTCCATAACTTTTTTGTCACATTTTTCTACAACTTTTTATTATATTTTATTAATTTCCACACATTTTGTCAGATTTTAATTAATTAATTGCCATCACTTTTAGTTTGTCCAATTTGATTAATTTACATACATTTAGTCAGATTTAATTAATTCATTTTCACACATTGTTTAGATTACTTAATTAATTAATGTAACTTTTTGTCAGATGTAATTCATTTGCATGACTTCTCCAGGTCCAGTAATCTCATATTCTCTGACATATTCCGATTTTCCAGAGACTGAATTCTGTTCTTCACTAAAAGTTGAAGTTAGTGAAGTAAAATGAGAGAAGTAATGTGCTGTCTTAATGAGCGCTGCAGTCATTAGAATAATGAGCGTTTGACTGCAGGGATCCACGGCAGACGCTAATGAAACACGTCCACTTCACTGATCAACACAACAAAACAGAGAATTAAACTCTCAGTCTTACATAACCAATGCGAGACGACAGCGAGAGCGCTGCAAGAGAGAGAACTTCCAGAAGATCCACACATCTTAATTAAGCTGCAGCAGCAGTGTCATTAACATAGCAGTCGCCTAGCAACCGCTTCCGCTTGATCACGTGACCTCTCAGAGATCAGATGATGGAGCGCTTCCTCAGGAGCCCCGCGTCATTAGCGTCGGCAGCTAACGAGCTACGCTGGCACTGAACGCTGCCCGCAGAACTAAACAGAATATAACAGAAACTCAACTTTAAAAACCGCAGTGGAACTGAATAGAAAATACATGATCTAACATACAAAACTATCAGTTTTATACTAACACTTTACAATAATTAGCTAACATTAGGTAACATGAACTAAGAATGAACAACACTTCTACTGCATCTTAGTTAATGTTAATTTCAGCATTTACTAATGCATTATTACTGAACAGAATAAAATGAAAAGGCAATGTTTAAATTAAAATGAATTAAAATACATAGTTCTAGGAAAGAGATTAAACAATAAGAATTTAGCTTTTATTTTATTACTTCAATAGAATATAACAGATTAATTCAATAAAACAGAGTGTAATAAAAAATCTGAATCTGCACAGAATAAAATGTTTTTTTTTCAATTTATATTTTCAAGTTATATTTAGATTTTATATTTATTATATTTTATCAAAAGGAATATAAAGGATGAATTCAATAAAATACACAATAGAATAGTTACAGAATAAAACTGAATTTTTGCAGAAAAGAAACTAAATCAAATAAAGATTGTATTAATTAATTTTCATAACTTTTGTCAGATTTTATGAATTAATTACTTTCAATATATTTGTCAGATTTTATTATTTAATTATTTTCCATATATTTTGTCAGATATTATTAATTTTCATAACTTTTTTTTTCAGATTTTGATTAATTAATTTTCAAAACATTTTGTCAGATTTTATTAATTAATTTCCATATTTTGTCAGATTTTATTAATTAATTAATTTCCATACATTTTGTCAGATTTTCTTAAGTTACTTCTATACATTTTGTCAGATTTTATTAATTAATTTCCATATATTTTGTCAGATATTATTAATTCACTTTCATAACTTTTTGTCAGATTTTAATTAATTAATTTTCAAAAGTTTTGTCAGATTTTATTAATTAATTTCCACATCGTTTGTCAGATTTAATTATTTTTCATAACTTTTTGTCAGATTTTATTAATTAATTCATTTCTATACATTTTGTCAGATATAATTTCCGTACAAACCCAAGCACAACCAAACACACCACACACTGTCTCGCTCTCACACACACACACACACACACACACACACACAGCAGATGGCACACGCAGCAGTGTACGGCCCACCGCAGACACACACACATCACGTGTCTCTGGCAGTCCCAGAATCCCCTCTTGAACACCAGCGCAGGTAAACACTGGATTACCACTGAAGTTTCAAGTTGAGCTGTAGAGTTTCACCAGCTCTCACACTCTCCAACAGACACACACACTCACTCACGCTGTGAGCGGATGAGGCGTAACGCAGCACATTACAGCTGCAGAAGCTCGGTCTCATCCCGTCAGGCGGTTTGGAGGCGAGTGTGTGTGTATTAATGCTGCTGTCATTACAAAGCCCAGCTAAAAATACTGAACGCGCTGCAGGACTCCAGATACAGACTCGCAGCAGCGCGCTTTCATCGCGTTTCTGAGCTGAGATTCTCCAGCACGCACGTGGGTTATGAACGACACGAGCGTGAGGAAAACATCACGAGCGATCCTCATCAACACACTCACGCTCAGATTCCACATACAAGACTTCTGTTCGATTGTCCTGTCTGGAATATGAAAACTTAAGTCAAATAAATTGACAATTATTTATTGCTTATGTTGAATTATTCACTCTTCTTAAAATACTTCTGCATATCTTAGTAAACAGTGTCCAAGAGCTTTAAAAAAGCACTATAGAAATAAAAAAAAAAAACACATTATACCAATACCATACCAACGTAATGAATTCAATAACTACCAAACAAACACATAAATAAATAAATCTTTCTTAATAAAATTATCCAAGAAAAAGACAAAGGAATCAGCTTTGAAAAAGCACTATGCGCTATATCATGGTTGCAATTTAATTAAATAAATCAACATTTTCTCCAAAAAACTGAGAAAAAGCCAAAGAAATTAGCTTATAAAACATAAAACACACTATATAAAAATTAACATTTGCCATTATTGCTATAAAGATACATAAACTGATTTTTTATTCAGAGACAATGTCAAAGGAATAAAACTTGAATTAAATTAAAATTTAATTAATTAATTAATTAATTAAAAAAAAAAAAGGTATTGAGCCAAG
>JAHKKF010475226.1:0-23841 GCA_019740295.1 Labeo calbasu
CTGAATTGCTGCTGCTGTTGGTTATTGCTGTAGTTGTAGATTATTGCTGCTGCTGCTGCAAGCAAGTACAGGAACTTGCTACTGCCAAAGCATATGGCGATACGGTGCTGTGAGTATTTAAGACATAATGCTGCTGCACAATAGCATACAAAATAACCCCCCCACAAAGCTGGAAGGAGATAACGAAACAGCTAAAATATGCATGCTGCAGATCTACTGCCAAGACATATGTACTGCTGCTGCTCCAAAGAGCCATGAGACCCCGTGTTTGCTATATATGTGAGCCTGGGCCAGCTTTGCAGAAATAATCACTAGTTTAACGCTAGTGGACTATTGCTGTGTGTACCTGATCGTTTGACCAGATATATTAAACTAGTGACCTGGGTTAATGTGTTTCTGGGCTAGTGAAGTCCAGATAAGTTAACTAGTGGCTTAGCAATGTGAACCTGGGTGCTGTACACTTAGGTTTATTTAACTAATGACCTAAATAACTATGTGTGTCTGAGCCAATAGCTCAAACTTACCTAGTTTGAAACGCGCACTATGTGTGTCTTTAACAAACAGGAATTACGCTGTAGGCTGATAGATGAAGTAACCCCCAGCAACCACCTGGCTCAAGCTCGGTTGGCCTGAGCAAATAGTTTTAAAATAACCTTAAGGACTTTATTTTAATGCAGTGTCTGCTTTGCAGCCCATTTTTAATGCCCATTTCACTTTGGAGAGTTTGCAAAGGTAGTGTAGCCCTGTTAAATAGCAAAAGCAATAAATGACCTATTTAACATTACTTACCCCATGCAATTCACTGGAATTTCATGCAACTAAAAGTACTATATGCTGTCACTGCTATATTACAAACAATAATAATCTAACTTGCTAAGCATGCCGCTGCTAAGGTTATTTAACATTGCATCTGAAACTGCTCTGCATGCTGTCGCTAATAAAATTAGCTAGCATTGCGATCTAAACGCTATGCACAAATACTAAGAATAGCTATAAAACCCTTTATTAAATAAGCTAACACAATGAAGTCTGAGTCTGCAGAATCTGCTGTAAACCCTATTGGATAAGCAAGTAATAAAATGCCTATTTTGCTTAGAGAGTTCACTGACGATTCATGCGAAATTGCTGAAATTTAATCCGACTTTTACCTACTGCTGCTATATTAGCAAAATAATAATTAGTTTGCTAAGCATGATGCTGCTAATATTATTTCTAACACTGCATCTGAATCTGCTATGCATGCTGCTGCTATAAAAATCGCTAAGCATACTGCTGCTACAGCTGCACAAAGTACTTAGAATCACTATAAGCCTCTTTACTAAACAGCAAGCAATCAAAATAATGCCTATTTCGCTTAAGAGTTCACAAAATTAACTGTAGCCCTGTTAAATAAGGAAAAGTAATACAGTGCCTATTTCACATTAGAGAGTTACTTACCCCATACGTTAAACTGAAAATTTTATGTGACTAAAGTACTTCCTGCTACTGCTGCTATATTATCGATGAAAATTTGGCTTGCTAAGCATGCTGCTGCTATTTCTAACATTGCATCTGAATAGCTATGCATACTGCTGCTACAGCTTAGCTTAACAAGCTTAGCCTGTTCCTCTCAGCGAGTCGTCTTCTGGGGTAAATACGAGGCTTATTCCTCTCAGCACCTTCTTCCAAAAATGAAAGTATCTGCCATGAACACGTTGCTGCTTTGTTTAGGAGTTGATGTGGGCGTTTACGTCACGTGTCTTTCATGTGGATGTTTGTAATATCAATACTGGCAAAAGCGTGTGGGCGTGATCTAATTAGAGGTAATGAGCTCCGAAGGGAAAAACAGGACATTGCGTTGGTTTCATATGGATTTCTTTAACACAGAAAATTTGTTCGATAAGACTTGCTTCATGTAAAAGTAGACATTTTTAAAGTTTCTATAGATATATTTCTCATGTCTGTGTGTCGTATTCGCTAAGGTTCAGTTCATTTTAATGACGCATTTTAACTGGATATTCACGGAGCCTGGAAGTTTTTATTTTAAGAAACCACAAAAGTTTGTTAATATGGGGAGCATACGCAAATAAAAGTAGACCCTTTACAGATTCAGGTGATGTATTACTTTTATGTGTTCAGTCAAAATTGAGGGAGCAATTGGTTCTTTTTGCTGTCATCTGGAAAATATGCAAGTGCTCCTGCCGGCGCCTTATCTGACCCCAGGACGTTACACTAAGATTTCTCTGCCTTGAGGTATAGATGGAACTCTCTCAACTTTTGAAGGACCTCTGAAATATGGTGGCAATGTCCAGCCATGTTCCGGGAGTACACTAGGATATCGTCGTAATGGATTTTGTAATTAAAAACCTAGAAGACTGCAGGGGCACTGAAAGGCCATACGGCATGACGCAATACTATGTGGCCAGTGGGGGTCATAAAAGCAGTTTTCCGTTCATCCCCTTTAAGCATTTAATAATCACTTCGCTCCATCTTTGTAATGTGTGCTATTCATAATGTAAGAACATGCAAACGGCCAAATCACCTCCGTAAACAAAGCATGAAGATTCATCAAGTTCATCTCTGCAATGCGCTGAGAGGAATAAGAAGCAGCACATTTGAAATGTTTCATTTGACTGCATCTAAATTTCTCACAATTTAATGTTCTTTAAAATACAAAGCAGTAAACCCAAAAATACACTGTAAACACTAAGAATGTTTTGACCAATTTTTACTGTGTGCAGGGTTAGTCCTAACATACAATCTTTCAATAATAATCCACGGGAGAACAAACAGAAAATCCAAACAAGCAAGGCTAGGCAATCCAACGAAGTGTAAATCATTGCAATAACTGGCAACTCAAAGAACTGAATGGGCGGAACTTTATACAAAACACAAAAGAGGGACTAGTGACTTAATTAACTAGACACAGGTGAACTAAGGCAATCAAGGAGAAACAGAGACTAGGTCACAGAATAAACTAAACAGGAGAACAGGGAAAACAAGAAAAAACAGAAACAAGGTTTCAGAACACATGCAATATATTGCATGAAAATTTTATAGTGCATTATAATGTGTTTGTGGCTTTTGTGGAGCTTAACAGTAACAGAATACTATACGCAGAATATTGGATTTGGATTGGTCTCATCTAACCGATACCCAATCCAGGAGAAAATGCTATTGAATATTGGATCAGTGTACCCCTAGTTGGAGCTAAACTCTGCAGGACATCAGCCCTCCAGGACTGAGTTTGGGCACCCCTGTTCTACATGAATATGGTAAAATAGGCTCCATGACTACTGATGATGGGACGTTTTTTTTCTTAAATCCAGGGAAAGAAGCAGCAGACACTTTAAAAAATTAGGTATGGTTTATTTGTTTCACTTTTTGAGCAGGATCTGTTTTCAGGAATGACACAAAGTCAGTTTACATTTCTGTGTTTAGATCAATGTGCTCAATAATGCATCCTTGTTATGATATTAACAAACATAATAAAATGCATTTTATTATGATATTTTGATTATACTGTGTTGTAAATAAATTACAAATAATCAAAACTCCCATTATTTTATTCTCCTCGCATTCTTTCTTACCTGCCTCACTGTCACAGTCACAGTCACAGTCACACTGATGGCCTGTCTCACAGGTGTGAATCACCAAATATTCAAGAGCATTGTCACTCCCTTGCATATGACCTACTGAAGATACTAAAGAGCACAAATGTCAGAACTTCTTCAAGGCCCCAAAACCCCCTCAAACAGAGGGTTAAATAATGAATACTGAGTATCCACATGCTACAAACAAACAAACATGCTTGAGATATAACCTCCCACACTCGTCCATCGCCATCATTATAACTCTCACCTTCTTTTTGATTTGATTGAACCACATATCTGTCAAGCTAGCTAAGGATGTTTAATGCTTGAATTCTTGATAAAATGCAGTGATATTATGGGCTGTTGGCATTAATTGTGCTTGTGAAGGAGTGGTAGAGCGCTCTTGGAGCGAGTGAAAACCACAATGCTCTGACTTTGAAAAAAAGACTCCTCGCTCCAGTCAAAAATCACGCTGCTACACTCCTCGCACTGCTCCCACTCCACTCACATGGTGGGTGTCAGACCCTTTGGTCTGTTTTGTGTGTGTTTTCCCCCCGTGTATGCCCATATTTGGACTTTCCGTTTCCGTGTCTTGATAATACGTCATTGTCTCGTTGTATTCCCCTGATTGGTTTGTTATGTGTATTTAAGTTTGGTTGAGTCATGTTTATTTGTCGGTGATTGTATTGTCATATCTTGTGTTTACGTTGTGGTTTCTGTTCCCTGCTGTTTCCTGTACGTTCCGTTTCCCTGTGTGTGTTATTTAATAAACTCTATGTGCATTGGACCTCCTCGCTCCTCCTCGTCATTCCGCACCCAACGCCAGCGTGACAGAGGGGAGTGAGCTGACCCTGGGTGCTGTCCAGACACTGGGACTCGAACTGGTGTCTCCCGAAGGCCTGTATTACACCTCAAAGCACTGTCCACGTAAGGCTATCGGCGATATTTAAATAAAGGTTATTTAAATAAATGTAATAATCATAATAAAAAATATTATTTTATCAGTTACAAAAGGCAAATTTGTGAAGTGATAACTCTAAAGAAAAAAGATATAATGGTTTTCAGTTCTACAAACTTCTGGTTTTATCCGAATACAGATACAAATTATTTTGAGATTGTTACAGATACATATACAGATATTGGCGTCACTGCACAGCCCTAGTGACAACCCTTGACAAAATGTTGTGAGGAGAGAACACTTGTTCCATCCACTTACAGAAGTCACCAAGGGGTGTACCAAAAAAAAAAAAGAACAAAAAAAGGGGAAATGGGCAACAAAACTGTCTAGAGACTGTGTTACCGGTCCCAACTGCGGCAGTTGTAAAGCAGTTCTTTGCTCTCTCAGTGGGGAATCGGTGCAGTTGCATCTCGAGGGCCAGCGAACATTGTAGCAGGTGTCCGTTGAACTCCTTACCAGCGTAGGATGCCGCATTGGTCATGGGAATACCGACATAAGCGAAGGAGTGAGGACTGGTGCAGAGCCAGGTGTGGTGGTGAGTGTTGTGGTGAGGATGCGATGCAGTTCTTTGAATGAATTAGTGTCAGCCGAGCTTGTGTTGTGTGTTCCATATCTGGTCTGGTCTTCTGTCAGGGAACACAGACTCAGATAATATGACAAATAAACCAGGGTGGGCTTATTGGTTTACATGACAGGCAGACCCAAAGTCACTTAAAGACATACATTAAAATGGTTAAGAGGAAAAAAGGCTAAGGCAACATGAAAACCTATTAAAACTCAAATATACATAAAATCATTATAATATATTGAGCAGGTTAAAACATGTGTCCTGTGTGACAGTGTCACAATTGTTTATGTTATTCATTTAGTATTTCTGTTATCTTGCATTGGGAGACTCCAAGAGCTTTCATGCATGGTGTTGCCAGAGGTCAGGAGTTAAAATGCCCCAGTCAGAAGTATACTTCTAAATGGATAGACTTTTCTGCCCTGTATTTTATTTAATCTTCCCAACCTGGTAACCATATGCATTCACTCTCCTTCTGGTGTAAAAAGGTGCAGATAATGATCTAAAAACACTGATTAACATGCATGTTGGAGTTTAGATGAATGTGCAATACAGCTTTCACAGAACTTTCTTGTGCTGTTTGCTGCAATATTGTTCGCGATTGTGGTTGCTGAATAAATTGACTTAGACATCTTCTGTACCAAAATACTACATCTTTTTGTGCTGTTGTTGTTTTAATTAAAAAATATTAAAATGACACACAGTTTCTGCTAATTCCATGTTAATCTTGAGTACCTATAGAGTAGTAGTGCATCCTTTCTATATCCAAAGTCTTTAGTTTTATCAGATTTATAAAAGACAGATACAGCTATAACGCTTCTCTTCAAAAACAATCGAGCTCCTGGAGTCATGCAGTGGGCAAAGCTAAAGAGTCACAAGTTCATTATTAGGATTATTTGTTTATTTGTCTATTTTTGTTTACTATAATTATTTGTGTATATTAATTTGCTGTTTATGATTGTTTTTTTTTTTTTAATTAATTACTTGATTGTGTTTAGTAACGTTTGTATTATTCCCTGTGTGTGTACTTAAAAATAAAGGTGCTTTAAAAGGTTCTTCACAGTGATGCCATAGAAGAACCATTTTTAGTTCCACAAAGAACCATTCAGTCAAAGGTTCTCAGAACCATCTCTTTCTTACCTTTTTAGAATTTGAAGAACTTTCTTTCACCGCAAAGAACCGTTTGTGAAACAGAAAGGGTCTTCAGATGTTAAAAGTTCTTCTATGGCATCGTGAAGCACCTTTGTTTTTAAGAGCGTGTGTGTAGCTGTAATGGACTAGTCCTTTGTGTATATAATTTGTGTATATAAGTTTCCCATCTCATTTTGATTATTGTTAAGTTTGGTTTTGTTCATTTGACCATTATGGGCCCAGACCTGTCTTTATTTTCTTTATTTCCATTTAGTTTTCTAAGCAATTTAATTTGTAACTTTCTTTGGATTTAAAAAATAATTTTTTGTTTGGAAATCCTGCATGCCTTGCCTTTGACTGCTCGGTCCCTCACAGCCATACTTAAAGAAATCTTTCCGAAACTTTACAAGAACCTTATTTGGCACAGAAATACTCTGTCATATGTCCAAGTAGTTTTTTTGAAATTAGCATGAGAATTCAACTCTTTTACAGTGTAAATAAATCAGACTGCATGAAATATCATTAGACCTCCCCTTTAACATAATTCAGAATTATTGGATGTTCTTCAAAAGCTAAACCAATAGAACCAGTACATATTTCAAGATGTGAAAGTTCAATAATGATAATGAAATGTTAAAAAACATAACAATAAATAACCAAAAAAAAAAATAATAATAATAATAATAAATTATAAAATTGAACAAAATAATTATGATTATCAGTTTAGCCGTTACTGGCAGTATGACTTCAAATGTCATGAATTTCGCTGTTTTTAATTTGCCAGGGGACATAAAAGAAATCAAAGGCACACTTCAATGTCATCCGACCTGGAACATGCTTTCAGACCAACACAACAGGGAACAGAATTGGCAGGCAGTTTGGCATGACATCTAGCATGTAGAGACTAGTGAAAAAAAAGAAAGCATAGTAAAATTTATTTTCTACCTCTAAAGCCCTGCTTTACTGTACTGCGTAGTACAGTTGTGTCTGTCAACCTGGACTAGTGTTTCAAATTGTCACACACATATACACATATCTACTTTTTCTTTTAAAATTAGATTTCACAATACCTGGGCCTGTTTTTAAATAATGCTGGTGAAATATTCAATTTTTATTTTTTTAACTGACAAACTGAAAATGAAGACCAAGCAAAAAATTACTTTTAATACCATAATACATTTACAGTATTAGCTAGTAATTTCACAGAAATATAATTCTTTTTAAAAATGGAATGGACAGTGGAAAATACAATAAAACAGATACATATATTAAGTTATGACAGTAAACAGTAATTTTTAAAAAAGAAAAATTTAAAAATGTTCATTTATTGTGGAAATACATGTTTAGTATGTCAGAACAAGCAAAAATAGCTACATTAAAAGTGCTCTACCTTACCAGCTATACCAGACTTCTTTTTGTTGAGTAAAAGGATGGAGGCCTCCGACCATGCGTACATTACAGAATTAAATGCAGTAGCCATAAAATACAGGTATCAACTACCACTTGTTCCTTCAGCTCGTAAACAGCTTTGGGAGGCATGCATTTACACCATGCTTAATTTAAGAAATGTTTTACAACCTCATTAGAATGAGAAAAGTGGATGAATGGAAAACCGCATTCATCACAACTAAGGGGTGCTATGAGTACCAGGTAATGCCATGTGGACTGGCACCTACGGTCTTCTAATCATTCATCAATGAAATATTTCATGATTTCCTTAATAATGGACTATTTCATTATTGCATTTCATTACTTAAAGGTAACCGGTAAACCATCAAAAACTCACCATGGAATGATTCAGCACAAAAAGCTTTTGTTTCCCTTAAAACCAGTTTTGTGAACGTGCCTGTAACATAATCTGATTATGAAGTGCATCTGATTATGGTATTAGAGCAGTCCTGTCCCAGTGTCATGGCAATCCAGGCAAACTTTATCCATGTGCTTTCTTTTCTGACAATGAAGGCTGCCTTAGAAAATTTGGAATGGATGTGTGGCCCCCTCTAGCCAGTGATGCCATCCTTCTAAGGCAGTGTTCTCCATGAAGTACACCCAGCTCTGCACATTTTGCATGTCTCTCTCATCTCTCACACCTGATTCAACTCATCAGCTCACTAGTTGTGAGTGCAAGACCTGAAGTGGGTGTGCCAGATATAGGGAGACATACAAAATGTGCAGTGCTGGGGGTACTTCATGGAAAAGTGGAGAGTTGACAGGAAAGTATTGGGTAGAGAGAGGGGAGTGGGATTGGCATAGGACTTCAAGACAGGAATTGAACCCAGGTTGCCGTATGCGCAGTTACTCTGTATATGTCAGTGCGCTAACCACGAGGCTACCGGCACCGACTTCATGGAGAGCTTTAAAAACCAAAGCCTTAGAAGGATGGCATGACTGACTAGAGGGGGCCATACGTCCTTTCCAAATCATCACTGATCATAAAAACATTGAATACATTAAGAGTGCCAAAAGACTCAACCCACGCCAAGCCTGATGATCATTGTTTTTCACTAGTTTCCAATTCACAGTCACATACCGTCCTGGCAGTAAGAACAGTAAAGCAGATGCCCACTCACGCAGGTATATGTGGACTAACTAGTACTCCCAGCCCTGCGCATTTTGCATGTCTCCCTCATTTATCACACCTGATTCAACTGATTTGAAATACAAAATGTGCAGTGCTGGGGGTACTTCATGGAGAGCAAACCATTGAACTAGCACACACAAGGAAACACATTTAAAATACATGTGCAGGGAAAAGAAACCAAACCAAAACAGGAGAAACCAGAGTAGCAGTGATGGTGAGAGGAACTAGGGAGTTAGCTGAGAGCAGGAGAAGCCAAGTGAGGACCCAGAGCACAAGCAGGGTGTAACAAACAGTCCAACTGAAAGGCGAGTTGTGATGAACCCAACTGCAGCTTTTTTCAAAAGTAATCCAAGATCCAAACAAAGGAAGAGATGACTTGAAACAGAACTTGACTTGGCATGGCATGACTTGGCATAAACAGACTTGACTTAAACAGATTTGGCATGAATAGATACACAAACTCACTTACAGCAGGTTACACAGATCAATACACAACAAGAGACAATGGCAACATGAGAGCTACTTATAGCAAACAATGAGGGTAACATGACACAAACCAAACAATGAGCAGCAAAACACGTGACTAGAACAACCAATGAGAATTTGACACAAAGAACAAGGAACCAATAGCAGGAATACAAGAGAAATAAGGGAAATCACATGACAGGATCAAGAACCATGACAAGGCAAAATATCAGAATAAAAGACATGAAAACAATGAACAAGACATAAAACCCAAACCCCACGTTAAATGTCTCCATTCTAAGGGTGGCTTCAAATGCCCAAACTAAACCCAAAGTCCAGGAAGGTGGTGGAGCTGAGGCAAAACAGTGGGAGGGATGGAGGGGCGGGCCTATGAAGAGGAACAGGACTTGGATCATGGCATGGAGCAGTGGTGGACCTGGACATTGGAGAAGGGGCAGGTCTAGACAATGGAGCAGAGGTGGCCCTAGACCGTGAAGCACTGGAGGACCTGGGCCGTAGAATAGAGGCAGACTGTGGATCAGTGGAGGACCTGGGCCATGGATCAGAGGCAGACTGTGGAACAGAGGAGCAGGAGACCACCAGGTCAGATCCAGAGGAGCATGGAGCCATGGCAGAGCCGACAGGGCAGGAAGCCATGGCGGAGCAGGCCAAAGTCCCTTTAAGGCAAGTCATTTCATTCGGCAGCCATCTTTGAAATGCTTCTCAAGCATGCAAGTGCAGCTCCTATATCTTTGAATGGGGAACATCAAATTCTCCAAAACTGTTCACCAGTCTTATGATTAAATTTAATATTTGAAATCACCAGTGAAATCTGACAAGAACTGCCTCGTAAATACTGTTCCTTATGCTCCAGTAGTGTTTAAAAAAAGCGTGCATTTTTCAGCCGAGATCAGCCAGTGCGCATGCGTGGTACCGAGCGCACGTATCTGAACGCTGACAGTTTCTATAGCAACCGGGACTTCTGACGGCAGCTGCAGTGACACGCTGACTTTACCAATTAGCGATTGGCTTATTTTGTCTGAAGGCGGGGCTTTGCGGCCATAATGAGCGTTGCATTTTTCTCCATTCAAAACTATACGAGTGACAGGTCTTGGGTATTCTATAGTCTTTGAGCAGGCAGAGCAGGGAGCCATGGCAGAGCAGAGGACCACCAGGTCAGTAGAGCAAACAGGAGCAAAGATACCCACAAGTGAAAGAGATGACCACCATCAGACTGTTATCAGACAGTTATCAGCAGTTATCAGTTAGCAGACTTTAGCTTGGCAGGCATGACGTGAGCAGGCTGTGGCTGAGCCGACATGAGGTGAACAGACTCTGGCATGACAGGCGTGGTGTGAGCAGGCTTTGGCTTGGCAGACATGACCAGAGTAGGCTCTGGAATAGCAGGCATGACATGAACAGGCTTTGGTGCGGGGGGTACTGCAGGATTGCACGGTTCCTCCTCTGCAATCCCCTCAGTAAATGATGAACCAGTCAGCAACAAAGTCAATATATTCCTCTATCTTAGCAGAGCATCTGTTGTCTGGCAGTAGGGTCATACAATCAGTCCTTCAGTCCATTACAAAAGATACCCTTAAGAGCAACATCATTAAAGTCCAACAAGTGGCATACCTCACAAAAATCCGTCACATAATCCTCTACAGCCCGGTCGCCTTGACAAGGCAGAGGAGGCAAAGAACTGCTGGGTTCATTGAAGGGTTGTGTATTTTGTAACAAACAGTCCAACTGAAAGGCGAGTTGTGATGAACCCAAGTGCAGCTTTATTTAAAAGTAGTCAAAAATCCAAACAAACAAAGACATGACTTGAAACAGACTTGACTTAAAGAAAAATCATAAAAAAAATCAGATATGGTCTAAAGATCAGATCTGTGTATCAGACTTGCCAGTATGAATGCAGCCAATGAGATTCAAATCTTTAGCATATATCTAATGGCAGACTCAGTCCTCCTCTGCATGAAATTTGTAGAGAGATTTTTTGCTCTACCTCCTCTGTGTTCTATTGTATCAAGTCAGAGAAGATTCTTCACCAGGTCATAGTTTACAATTTTTTTTTCCTCTTCAGAAACTCTTTTGCAGTTTTGGCAGTGTGCTGTGGATTATCATCATGATGGAATATTCTTCTTCTGCCAAGCTTCTAGAGAGTGGAAGTAATCTTGTTAGCAGTATTTTGGTACATCCACAGGCATTCATGGTGCAGTCTATAAATGCTGTCTCTTCAACAACTTTTGCACTCATTTGGCCACAGGTAATAACACTCCCACCTCTTTGCTTCACCGTTGGGATTATGCATATACTGTGGTAATCCTGGCCATGTTCGTGCAAAATATGCTGTACCTTATTTGATCTGAACAAATTGGTTCTAATCTGAACAAATCATTAAACCTCTTTTTCTTTTTTTAGAGCTAAACTACAATAGTAGCACGCCGTCTTGTTGTTTTAGGAGAATGGCCACTGTGACTCTGAGTAGTGATATTACTGCACAAAAATCAGTTGCAACTGTACATCAGGTTCTTTGCAGAGTCTGATTTTTCAGATCCTCCAGCAGCTGTTTTCCATGTGGAGCTATGATGCAGACTTGCTGATAGATATAACACAGAGGTTCAAAACTGATAAAGTTCTGATGTTCACAGATCATCACTTTAGTATAGGGAACAATTCTAACTATTAACTAGTTACTTATTAGCATGCAAATTATTAACATATTGGCTGTTTATTAGTTTAGTTTAGTTATAGTCATGTTTAGTTATACTTTATCTTTGGACTCGCTTACATGCAATAATGACAGTACAATACCACATATGCCTACAATTGACACAACATATCAAATAAATACTTAATACATTAGTGTTTATAAAGCACTTATTCTGGATGGCCATATTCTACATCCCTAATCCTACCCAATACCTGAATTTAACAACTAAAAACTAACTATTAATAAGCACCAAATTAGGATTTTATTGGGGCAAAATATGTAGTTATTGGTTTGTTAATAGCAAGAACTGGACCTTAAAATAAAGTTTGACCAAATAGGATAATTAAAGCCATTATTAAGGTGTGATATTGAATTTCTCTTGTTTAATGTAAATAAAAATAGACTGATGAAATAAGGTGAAATAATGGATTATAGTAAAAATAATCCTATGAGACTATTATAATCTGAATAGTAGGGGTGTGTCTGAAGCCGAATACCTGTTTCTGAAAGGCACGAATGGCTTCAAAATGAATAACGAATAATTATGCCAAATAATATTCTGCCAAGGCTGACAGTGTTTGCTGGATAACAGGTGATCTAGGGAAAAGCACAGTATTATACATAACCTCTAAAATCACTACGCAATAGTGAGTGTGTGAAGTGAATGAGTGTAAACAATAATGAAATAAGCACAAATCAGTTAGCTGCATTGCTATTGCCTGTATGCTAATGTTTCTCAGAAATCAGTTTGTCATGACTAAATCAACTGAAATACTACATCATACGCATGTTGTACTATTTGATATGTATTCTGAAATCATTTAAATTTTGTATGATATAACACATGAATGAATGACATACGCACAAACGCCATAACTATAAACTATAACTATAAACCAAGTACTAGAGTTTTCATGTTATTCAATTTTTAACAAAAAGTTTATTTTATATTAAGGAAGCGTTTTGTCCCACAATGTGGGACAAATGCTCCCCAGTCTTAGCTTAAAAAAATATATATGTTTAATTTTAAAATGTAACTTATATATAATATTATGAATTATGAATTACAAAATTATAATAGCCTATTTGAAAAATATTGCTAGTTAATGCTAACTGGCTAGCTAACTAGCTAGCTGATGCTTAAGTTATGTCATTCTGAAAATATAATTACATTTTTCTTAAATAACACATACTCCCTATCCACAGGCCTTACTATTCTCATATCATATATAACTGTGATGTTCTACAAAACAACAAGGTTTAAAACACTTATATTTTCTTACTGCAGAAAATGAGATCATGTACTATGAAATCCGTTTTCTTTCAAGTAAATCGCCAGTGTAAGTTTCGTGGTGAATACTCTCATCAGCATAGTCCATAGTTAAAACAAAAATTGATTTATCTAGTAGTTATTTGGGGAAAAACAGTATCCCCACTCTGCCCTATACATTTTCTATTGCTTGATATGTTGGATTCAGTGTTTTGAACTTTGTATGATAGACATATTTCTCTGTCTTTCTTTATCCCTCTCTGGGATGGCACTTATGCAAGTATATTCTTTGTATGCATAGTAAAAGTTTTTTTGTTGTTGTTGTTGTTGTTGTTGTTGTTGTTTTTTGTTTCAGCCTCCATGTTCTCTAATCAGTTATTTGTGACCCTGGACCACAAAACAAGCTATAAATATTTTGAAATTGAGATTTATACATCATCTGAAAGCTGAATAAATAAGCTTTCCATTGATGTTTGTTAGGACAGAATAATAATTGGCCAAGATACAACTAATTGAAAACCTGGAACCTGAGGGTGCAAAAAATCTAGATATTGAGAAAATCGCCTTCTAAGAAATAGTTCTAAGCAATGCATATTACTAATCAGAAATTCAGTTTTGATATATTTACTGTAGGAAATTTACTAAATATCTTCATGGAACATGATCTTTACTTAATATCCTAATAATTTTTGCCATAAAAGAAAAATTGATAATTTTGACCCATATAATGTATTTTTGGCTATTGCTGTTTTGTGGTCCAGGGTCACATTTATAGAATCAGACTCCTTTTATTTAAGGTTGTGGTTGTCCTGACATTAATGCGTAAAAATAATGATAATGTCATAATAAATATTACATAATGCCACAATGCAAAAAAGAAAAAAGGAAATCTTAATGGTATTAAAATGGGATTCATTTCATGATTTGACCACAAGCAAAAGACAGAGAGTAGTTGAAATTTGATGCAAATAAAGCGAGTGGGTAAAACAGAAAGACTAAGAAAGAGGACTGTGAGTGATGATTTAAGGTGCATGGGTTTACACTCTCTCACTCATAAATCTGTTGTGGGTATGGCTTCCTTGCTCTTGGATCTGCACAAGGTTTCCACGGAGACTTGTCACTGCAGAGAGCTCCATGGCGACCAGAGCACGAGCACTGTTCACTGGAAAGAGACAAAGCCAGCATCCTGCTGTTAGTTTGAATGATTAATGTGTTCACGGTCAGTGAGAGCACTCCAAATGCTCAAACATCTTTGTGTGTTCCTGTACAATGACAAGGAGGCTGTAAAGGTTGATGTAATGCTATCTGTGCTTTAGAATCAATGAATAGATGTCTAAAATGATGCTAACGCTACGTTTTGTCTGTGGATATGGTTTGAGACCCTCTGTCAGTGCACGTCTTTGAAATATCTTAAATCTAGAAATCATACGGAAAACGACTGTGCTCTGCTTTATTAGTAATATCCTTACAGCTGTGAAGCAACATATTCCATAGATTAACTTGTTTAATAGTATTGGTGTATTTAGCATAGCTGAACATCCCATATTTTAGCTGTATTTCCACTAATTGGACTAAAGACTGCTAAATATTAACTCTTAGATCCTCAGAAAAAAAAGGACCCTTCAGGCACATATAAAGTAAGCCCGATGCGTATCATTTTGTCATTAACACATAGTGACGTGTAGCCATCACTGAGGCTTAATTATCAACTCAAATTCAGCAGCAGTAATTACAGCTGTATTATGAGGCGCTGTCATGTGTCGAGAGCCCACTCACCGTCACTGACTGACGCCAAGTGTGTGGGTTTGAATTATTTTCTCATCTTCATCATCGTCACTGAAAGCCTATATACAGTTATTTGCTAAGGGCAGAAATGCTTAGAGATCGACAGGAAAATGGTTTTGCTCGTGTCCTTGTCATCGACTCTGGAGTTCACTGAATTGTTTTATGAAATCAGTATATTTACAATCATTGTGAGCCCTTGTATTGTTTTTGTATTGTATCGTTTTATTCATTTAAGAGTGACCTATTATGCCCCCTTTTACAAGATAAGTCTCTGATGTCCCCAGAGTGTGTATGTGAAATAAGTTTTAGCTCAAAATACCAAGCAGATATTTTGTTTATAGCTTGTTAAATTGGCCACTTTTAGGATATGGGCCAAAACGCGCCCTTTTTGTGTTTGTCCCTTTAAATGCAAATAAGCTGATGTCCCCGGCCCACTTTTCAGAAGAGGGCGGAGCTTCAGGAGCCAGCAAAAACAAAACAGCACAATCTCAGGCACTGAAAATGTCAGCAACTCTTAGCAGCATTGTTCAGTCTTAGATGTTCAAACCGGAATCGGTTTTAAAGTCAGTCATCTGATTGTACTGTGCATAATAAATGCGTGTTTATGCACAGCGCATGAAAAATAATGACAAAGCTGGTCTTGTGCTGTCACAAACTTTATAAGTCCCACTTGTGATTATGACCATGCTGTCGACTTCACATTGCTTTCGTATGCAATTTTTAACTACCACATTCTTATTTACGATCATCCTGGTTGCATGTGAAGACAATGGTATCTTCAGCAAGGCATCTTTCAGAAAAGGCAAAAACAAACACATGATACTTAGAATGTCTGGAGCTGACATTCGCGCACGAAGCGTTGGTAAAGATCTCTAAACGTATAGGGGACCTTTTTTCTGGGACATTTCCTCCGAAAATGAAATTTAACCACAGTGTCCTCAGCTGGATGGAGTTTACGGAGACTCCTATGTTTGCTGGTGCGTCCCATCACACGACACTTGTAATGGCTCTTTGGAACTGACATTGTATATCTCCAGCAGCTACTGCGAGAAAACAGTAATGGCGGACTGCTGCTTCTCACTCTATGCTAATAGGGCAGAGATTGTCACAAATGGGTGGGACTTTTTCCCTACGACGACGTCATCATAGGGAGAAAATTGCCTGTACTGAGAGACTGCTTATGGTTTATTGGGATTATAAAAAAAATGAGTGAGTGAGTGTTTGTTTTTTCCATGTTAGGCTGGTTGTTTTCACACATTGCGGCCACACAACTGTGTTCAAACACCTTATAAAAGGGATTTTTGCATAATAGGTCCCCATTAACATGTAAAATGAAACGTGTTTCATTTTCCCATGCTCAGAAGAGGAGGTACATAAAAATGGAAAGGATACCATTTGCTTTGCAGAGGTGTTTTACATGCGTGTCTCTGCAAATATTCAAACCTCTAGACAGGTTTTATTCTGATGTAATGTTGGAATTTTGACACAGTGATGCAATTTATTTGCATAAACCTGATTGCTTACCAAACTTGCCCTGTGTGTCGCCATGTTCATATGACAAGAAATACACTTCTTGGTGTTTTGGCTTTCAGTCATGATTGCTGTTTACTGTTTGTATCTTTTCTCGTATGGTAAATGTATGCATACTAATAACACAAATATAAAATAAACATATGCTGTATGACTGCAGTATTGTAATAAAAAGTCTGAAAAGACATGAAGGTCAACATCAGTTCTTCAGCTGAGAGCTTGCTCTAATGTTGCCTTTTACACAAATAAGAAATTTTCTTGTTCCTCCCTCCCTCTCTCTCTCTCCCTCCCTCCCTCCCTCCCTTTCTTTCTTTCTTTCTCACACACCCACACAGAAACAGTCAAATCCACAGGCAGAGTGAGAGCGAAGGATGAGGCATGACACATAAAAGAGAAAAGCGTTTATTTTCGCGTTGCATTAGCACTGCGCTTTTCTTTTTTCCCTCTATTTCTGGTTCTCTCAGCCCTCGGGTTATTTTTTGGATGTAGATATGAAGATGCAGGTCTGTATGTCTTTCATTTGAATTGTCAAACAGATGAGTGTTGTATCTTTACAGTGATATTATGGAAACAGGCTTCCAATACCTATTCAAACATGGTTTCTGCTGTATGATTAGTAAAGAAGTGTATTCTTTTGATGGATTTGATCTAATAGCAACGTTGGAAATCATTTTAGCTGTCTGGTTTTCTCCTCTTTGATCATTATATTCAGATTCTTTCTTTCTCTCCTTGTTTTTCCTGTTGACTCTAAAGACCAAATGAAGGTTCATGTTGTGTGCAAGTGATGTGTGATGTCATAATGACGTCTTGTATGTTATAAGATTGTATAATGCGAGAGTAATGTGCGAGAAAGCTTGTCGGCGCTTGTATGATCAAGGGTTATTTTTAATGATCTTGAATTTAGCATGGGTTGATTTTTATGCATGGCTGACGTTGCTGCAGATATGTTGACAATAATGTCAGTATTAAAAACGTTGTTTTTACTTTCTCAGCGCCATTCATCAAATGTGTGCTCAAACATGTTTTTAAAGACATTTTGATGCATTCAGATGGCTTTATCTTGTATATAGCTCCAGTACTCCCCAAAATGGTCTTTTTTGTAATATTAAAAAAAAAAATGTTTGCAGTTTATCTAGAATAAATTACATTAACATAGAATTGAGGTAATTGACCATTAATAGCATTATGTAGCAAAATAATGTGTCTAAATTAAAACCTGTCTAAATGCTATGTTTCGATTGCGTTCAGTGAGTTACTTCGTTGCATTTACAGCAACGTTGTATTATCAGCTGGGGTGTTGAATTCAGTACTCTGACATTGTGCTCACATTTATTGAGCATCAGTCAACTACTTTAACAAAACTGTAACAACTTAATCGTCTCATACTGAATATCAACGGTAATGTGTGAAATGAAATGCATGCAAGTATCTGTGATATCAGCATCTGTAAGTGTGTAAAGTGCTAGATCTGCATTTCTCAATCCTGTGTCTGTGTCTTTCTGCAGTGATTAATGGTATGAAGTGGTGATATGGCTTTGGATATGGAGAGGACGGTCTCTAAAATCATGTTCGACTTCCAGAGGAACTCAACTTCTGATGATGACTCTGGCTGTGCACTAGAGGAGTACGCCTGGGTGCCACCTGGCCTCAAACCTGAACAGGTAGGTTCATGTCAACATAGAACAGAGTGTTTGCTACTCAGTATGTGTCTTTTTCAACTGAACGATGATGGTATTCCTTAAGCAAAATCCTAAAGGCAAAAAAATGTAGGCAGGTTTTGGTTCTGTCATGAATTTGGTATTATATATAACAACTATACTATAATAATAGTATAATATAAAATTATAATTATTCTATAATTATTTATTTGCTTTACATTAGTTTATTTTGTTGTAGGTAATTAGGCTTCTCTTGAAATTTTAGAGTGAAATATGACATATTCTCACAGGGTTCATTACATTCATTCATAGAGTTTTAGATATCATTATTTGTGCTTGTGAGAGAGACAGAGACAGACGAGGATCGCTGAGCATGTCTGATTTGCTGATGAACATTTCATGGTTGAACAGATGGAAGGGAAATGGCTCATGTCACAGAATGAACCTGTAAGTCTCTCTCTCTCTCTCTCTCTCACACACACACACACATTTTGGGGGGCAGGTGCTCCAGTAAAAAAAGGGCACTCTTCTCATAATTATTTGTAAAAATTAAAGTTGCATATGGTTTAACATGTTTTAATGACTTATTATTATTGACTTATATTATATGACTTATTATAATTATTATTATACACTATAGGGCAGTTCTACGAATGACATAATATCAGTATCACAATTCCATGTTAACATTGCTCAAAATACATTTACAATACCATTTCAGTTGCCTATATCATGCTATAAGATTAATGTAACTTACAGTTTAAAAACAGAAGTATGAAATCGGGGATCTTAATAAGTGAATCTGTGAAATTAAAATATTAATTCATTAGATTGGCTTGAGAAAACCAACCTACTGAAACTTGTTTTAACTTATGTTGGCCTGAAAAAGCCAACATACTGTTATACTAATTGAACTACTACTAGTTGTTCTTCTGAGACAAAACTTTCTGACTTTCATATAATTAATAATCAAAAATTTCCCATAGACTTACACTGGCTCAGAAAAAATGCCCCCTCTAGAGGACAATTGCAATCCACTAGAGGGAGCCTCAGGATAAGAATGTTACATCGTTTTCAATCGGTTGAATTTACAAATAAATGCATACATTTCAGTTATACTGGCAAACTAAGTCTATAATGACCGTCTGATGGCCAGAGACCAATGTGAAAGATCACTGCTCTGATCAGCCACTGCTGTGTCTTCATAAAAGTTGACCATTTGCACATGTTTTTATGTCTTTGTCAATTAAAACATTCAAGCGATTTAACTCCATTCTATCACAAGATCACATGAAAGAGCTTCATTGCTTGCAAACTGTTTTGTGTGACACAGAGAGCCGTGTCCTCAAAGCTCGTTCCCTTTCGGTTCTTCTGACACTGAACGGACAAATACACCTTGCCAATTTGAAAATTGAAGTGATTTTACACCATTCAAGTGCAAAAAGACAGGAAAGAACTGGATGCAGTACTCAAAAGCTGTTTTGGCTCATGTTGCGTCTCTGATAATGCGCGAACCCTCAAGCCTGTTCTTTTTCATGCTTAAACAGACAAATAAATACAAGATCATGTCAAAATACATGATATCTTGCCAAATATTATCCCAAAACAATCTATTATGTCTCAAGTAAACATAAACTATTGAGAAATAAATTGATATGGATCAATATATTGGACTATACATTAAAGCAAACACAATTACCAGCTGCTGTCTGTCTTTAATGTTAATCCATAGAAAAATCAAAAATCACTCATTGTTTATGAGTGTTGGGGAAAGTTACTTTACTGTAATGCATTACAATATTGCATTACTCCCTAAAAAGTTGTATTGTGTCAGTCTTCCCTGTGACCTAGTTGAATGTGTTCTGATTAGTTTATTCATCGCATCTGTTGTCTCAATTATCCTCATTTGTGTCTGTTACTTAAGTCCTCAGTTCTCCCTCTGTGTTTGTCAGTTCTCATCTAAGCTAATGTGTTTTGCCCATCTCCATGTTCCAGTGAGTTCATTATTAAAGTTACTTTGTTTGAAATGCTACTCTGATTCTCCTGCCTGTTCCTGATATACGCTTACTCGTGACAGAAGAACCGACCGATATAGTTTTGCAGCGCTTTCCTTGTTTGGTTGGATTATTTTGGATTTTTCCCCCCTTTCCTCATGGACCTTCCCTCAGTTGAACTTCTCTGCCTGAAGCAGGGAGACTGTCCACTGAAGAGCTACACATGGGACTTTTTACATCTCGTGTGCCGGACTCATTTACCCGGACTTCTCGCTCTGTGTTGAAAGCATGTGTTCCAGTGGGTGGTCCTAAAGAGGATTTCGCCACTTACGTGGAGTGGGTACTGGTGCACAATGAATCTCCTTTTACTGTCTGCCCTGCTGAGGATAACTTCAACCTTATCCTCGGTCTAGGAAGAAACTAGACTGAGGATAAGGTTGGAAGGTACCATCGCCCCGGAGCCCGCCTCACAACAAGGGTCTGACCGGGTATGCGAGCCGGCTACACTGCAGACAGTCGCTGAGGGAGTACTTGTGGAGCACGGGGACTGGTTGGAATTTCCTCTCCCCGCCCACAATACCACCGCTGTGGTAGAAATGGCTGCTGTCATTGGCTGTTATGGTGAACCGAAGGACATTTTTGAGGAGGATTTATTAGACTTTTTTAGTGAGGCTTTGCTCAATCCCCTTATAACTCCTATGGCCCCTGTATCTCCAGCGTCTCCTGTCTCTCCAGTAGCTCCTGTTTCTCCTGTCTGCCCTGAATGCCTGCCCATCCTCCCTCTCCCACCTCCTCAGTCAGCCAGTTCCTCAGCCCTAGGTCAGCTGCTGTCCTCCAGTCCCTCAGCAGCCCATATCAATAATGTTCTGCCAAGTGTCGCAGGCCAACAGCCTCATCCAGCCTCATGGATCTCCTGTCTCCACCTCCAGCCTCTGCGTCCCCTGCTCCATCTCGGCCTGTCGACACTTTGGCTCCACCTTGGCTCCTCCCTCCCTTGGCTCCACCAGAACCATCAGCCATCCAACCTGGGGCCTCATCCTGGCTGGCCTCTGGCTCAACACCTGGCTCCTCCTGCTCCTGGCTTCCCCTTGGCACCTCCCATCCTCCACTCCCCCATGTTTGGACTTTGTTTTTGGACTTAGTTGCTTCTCTCCTTACTCCATGCCCACCTCCAGAGCCCCCACCCACCTCAGTTGGACTGTCCTTTTGAGGCACGAGGATGTGCCTTCCTGGGATGGGGCGAACTGTAACGTGTCAGTCTGTTTGGTGTCTTCATTGTGTTTTTCTGGGGCTTCTTGGGTTTTTCTTGGTTTCTTGGTTCTTCACTGGGTAGTATCTAATTGCATTACTTTGATACTTTTATGGAAAGTAATGTGTTCCGTTACTTTTGCGTTACTTTTTCTCATCTGGGCTGAGCTTACTTGCTTGTTTTTAATATAAAACAGTTATATTGTTGGCATTTCACCAAAAATTAAATTAATAAGCCTCAGGCATTCCATATTGCATAAAGAATAGGATGCAGGAAAAGAAATTCCAACACTTTTCCGAAAGAAAGAAAGAAAGAAAGAAAGAAAGAAAGAAAGAAAGAAAGAAAGAAAGAAAGAAAGAGAAAGAAAATAAACAAATGTCATGTTTTTCATGTTTTGGCATTTTTGCTTATTAGTGTCGTTTCATGAAGTAAATGATTAAATGCATAAAGGATATTTGTGTTAATATTTAAGTATTGCAGGTTTGCATCCTATTCTAAGTTTATATTGAACTGTTTTTATTCATTTTGAGGAATACTGAATCTGTTTTTGTCAAGTCAAGTCACCTTTATTTATATAGCGTTTTTAACAATACAGATTGTGTTAAAGCAGCTTCACAGTATTAAATAGGAAAATAATGTATCAATAATGAAAAAGGACGATGGTAAACATTAAATTTTCAGGTAAAGCCAGCTCATCATTGAATTCAGTGATGTCATCATCCAGCTCAGTTCAAAGAATATCTGTGCAATCAAGTCGACGATATTGCGAGCCAGAGGCGACAGCGGCAAGAAACCAAAACTTCGGTGGAACCAAAACCAAAAACATCGGTGACAGAAATGGAGAAAAAAAACATGGGTTCCGTCAGGGCTCAGTCAGGGGGCCAGTTCTTCTCTGGCCAGACAGACCAGCAGTTTAATTCCAAGCTGCAGCAAAGTCAGATTGTGCAGAGGACTCATTTGGTTCCTGTGGTCTTGTGCCGGTGGCCATCTAGATGACGAGGTCCTCACTGGGGATTCGTCTTTGGTGCTTATCTAGTTGATGTGGTCTCCACTGATATTCAGGGAAGGTCATCTCTAGGTCCTGATCTAACATCTGGACAGGATATAGACTAGAACTGGATGACTGCAGTGACCATCTGATTTGGATACAGACTGGATCTGGGTGGCTACGGTGACCTCAGAATAAAAATGTACATCGGGTGTTATGGAAAGTGTTTCCGGTTCCGTTTGACCTAATTAATGGAGCCTAACAATCCTTTAATGGATTTGAATAACAGAAGTGTGTTATGTGTAAGACAGGTGAAAGAGATGGGTCTTTAATCTAGATTTTAACTGACAGAGTGTGTCTGTCTTCCGAACAATGTTAGGTAGATTGTTCCAGAGCTTGGGCGCTAAATAGGAAAAGGATCAGTACATTGAAGAATGATCATATGACTTTTTACATATGTCATGTGACCTTTAAATGCGGAAAAGCCATTTCCATTGCAGTTGCGAAATATTCCTTTTTCGAATTGCCTGAAAAACCACCACATGCGAGCGTAAAAACTTTTTTGTGATATGTGGGAGTTTTTGCGAAATTGACGTGTTTCCATTAGGCGTATTTTCAATTCGCAATTTAAATTTGCACATCTTGAAGGGTAATGAAAACGCATCTAGTGTCTGATATCGTACTTGCAGGTTCACACACCTCTTTAACATTATTTTTAGTGATCTCCAACTGGTGAAGTCAAACATCATTTGTGCCGACATGGATAACAATCTTACAGAATTTACATTTAGCGTTAGCCAGCATTTTTAAATTTGCCAAGATGTCTTGGCACTCTGGCTCCCGGTAAATATTGGACTATGGTGGCTGGTGTCTCTGTGTTCACGTTCCGTACAATAGAATCACCAATCAGAGCAATTTCATCAGGTTTCTCAGTGGGTGCTTCACTGAGTGAGGAGAACCTGTTTTGACGAAAAACAGTGTTTTGACCCAAGACTATGCTGCCTCACAGTCACTCTGGTGCACGGGCTTTACAGCCAGAACCAAAGAATGTGCAGGACTCCCTGAGGTAGCCCTCACATTCTTATTATCCTCAATTAATGTTTGGATGTGTGTCTGTTGTTCTGAAATCTTCTCTGTCAGCCTAACTATTTCCCTGCATTTATCACATGTGAATCCCTTGCTGCCAACAGACACAGATAAGCTATACATGTGACAAGCAGTGTAAATAACAATAACAGGAGAAGAAGCCATTACTCACTGTGATTGTAGAATGATTCCGACCTACCACTGTTGTTTGATGAACTCGTGATGTAACCAAGATGACCCTGTGAGTCGTTCGGCATGCCGTCGGTTGCTGTTTGTGTTTTATGTTTTATTAGTTT
>JAHKKF010475232.1:0-18096 GCA_019740295.1 Labeo calbasu
AGACTGGGCCGAAGGTTTACCTTCCAACAAGACAATGACCCTAAGCACACAGCTAAAATAACGAAGGAGTGGCTTCACAACAACTCCGTGACTGTTCTAGAATGGCCCAGCCAGAGCCCTGACTTCAGCCCAACTGAGCATCTCTGGAGAGACCTAAAAATGGATGTCCACCAACGTTTACCATCCAACCTGACAGAACTGGGGAGGATCTGCAAGGAGGAATGGCAGAGGATCCCCAAATCCAGGTGTGAAAAACTTGTTGCATCTTTCCCAAAAAGACTCATGGCTGTATCAGATCAAAAGGGTGCTTCTACTAAATACTGAGCAAAGGGTCTGAATACTTAGGACCATGTGATATTTCAGTTTTTCTTTTTTAATAAATCTGAAAAAATGTCAACAACTCTGTGTTTTTCTGTCAATATGGGGTGCTGTGTGTACATTAATGAGGGAAAAAAAAGAACGTAAATGATTTTAGCAAATGGCTGCAATATAACAAAGAGTGAAAAATTTAAGGGGGTCTGAATACTTTCCGTACCCACTGTACATGCTTTCTTTATAACAACTTGCTTACATCATTGTTCACTCTTTTAAGCAAACATATTTATTTAAATAACTAAATATAGATTAATCCTTATTAAAGACTTATTAAATTAACACCGATGACAGACAGTAGCAGGTTTATTAGGCTGCTGTCACTTTAAGACCTAATGCACGGATCGAATATACTTTCATTTCATTTTTTTTTTTTCGAACAAAACAATTTAAAACAAAAAATACATAAACACTACAAATGTGTTGCTGCACCACCCAAAAAAAAAAAAAAAAAAAACACGTCCCAAAGACGTCATACATTACAGAAAAATGTTCAAAAAGGAGTGGGATGAAGCTAAAGCTTATTTTTCCCCACCCCCTATACAATTCCAAAACGTTCCAGTATGTCTTTTAATATAATTATACCAATATCTTTATAGGAGAACAATTCCACAAAAAACTTAACCAACCAAATAATTTTTTCCCAAAACAACCAATCACCCATTCTCATATAATCCACATTTTAACCACCGCAACCCTCACAATCACCTCTATATATCCACATATCCTTTAAGTAAAATGGTTTTAAACTGTTTAATGTTTATACAATGCTTTAACACATGCTCCAAACCATTCCACAGAGATACACATACTTTTTAAGGTTGTTCTTATATTAATGTTTTTGAAGTTTAACTCCTCCCTCAAATTATACCCACCCTGCCTTTCCAGAAACATTTTTTTTTAAGTTTCTCGGAAGTAACATATTTCTTGCTTTTAATATAACTTGTGCAGTTTTAAACTTAACCAAATCAATAAACTTCAATATATTTGACTTTATAAATAATATATTTGTCTGTTCCAGATATCCCACATTATTAATTCTGATTGCTCTCTTTTGTAATATATATATTGATTGTAAATTGCTTTTGTAGGTATGTTCCCAGATCTCTACACAATAACTCAAATACTGTAATATAAATGTATTATACAGAATAAGCATTGATTTATTGTCCAAAATATATCTTGCTTTATTCAGAATAGCTATAGTCGTAGCCAGTTTTGCTTTAACATACTTTATTTGAGGTTTCCAACATAACTTATAATCTAAAATTACACCAAGAAACTTATTTTCATATACTCTTTCTATATTTATATTATCAATTTTCAATTCTACTTGAGGGTTTATTTTATATCTTCCAAATAACATAATCTTTGTTTTACTTGTATTTAATGATAACTTATTTACATCAAACCAATGTTTTAGTTTATTCATTTCTATTGTTATCACCTTCAAAAGCTGTTTTAAATTATCACCAGAACAGAAAATAATGATAATAATAATAAAATACATGTTAGTATATCTGATACTCTACACATATCATTAATATACATTATAAACAGTTTTGGACCCAAGACTGATCCTTGTGGTACACCACAAGTTATGTTTATATATACAGATTTATGTTCACCAATTTTTACAAACTGTTTCCTGTTTGTCAGATAACTACTCACCCAGTCCAAACCCACCCCTCCAATACCATACCTCTCTAGTGTTTGTAATAAAATACTGTGATTTATGGTATCAAAACCTTTCTTTAAATCTATGAAAATTCCTACTACATGTGTCTTTTTATCTATACCATTTGTAATTTCCTCAGTTAATTCCATTAGTGCTAAAGATGTTGATCTATTTGTCCGAAATCCATACTGACTATCAACTAGAAGATTATGTGTTTCAATAAAATTCTATTCTAAAATTCTAAGTCTTTCTATAAAAAGTTTTTCAAGGACTTTGGAGAACTGGGGGAGTATAGAAACAGGTCTATAATTTGTAAAGTAGTGTCTATCCCCATTTTTATATAATGGTATTATTTTTGCAACTTTCATTTTATTTGGAAATTTGGATTGAAAAGACAAATTAAAGATGTAAGTTTCTGGATACTGACGCACGTCTGATATTCTTAACTGTTTAGATTCACTTAATATACAACAGACTCTAATTTGTCTGTTCAAGCGCAATAAGACACAAAAGTTCTCCGCCCAAATCATCCCTCTCTAACATTTTTTGACTCAATTTTATTAATTGACAAAAGGGCCAATAGATTTGCCATAGTTTTTGCCATTAAAAACTGTTTTGTATTCACTTATCGCCTCATTTTTGTCAGTGAATAGGGTCGTATGAAATCATTTTATTTTTTCCTCAAGTTACATTTTTTTCCCCCCTCCAAATTCCATTTTAATTATTCTAGATCTTAATCTTTTTTTCTATTTTAATTTTTCTGGATTTTGTTTTAATGGTTAAATTTTTTAAATAACCAAATTTTTATGTTGACATGCTGCCGTAAGGAGTGTATAAATGATATGATGGTAGTTTTTCTTAAAGGAAATGGTCAAATGCTCATGAAGTGACTCTCAGAGATGTTCTGGAGATGTTTTATGTCACGCAGAACATGCAGGATTCATATTTAAATAGTCTTTTTGTGGTTTATTATTCACAAGACACTAGTCCATATCGTCATTTGATTTAAGTGTACCTACTTTTGATTCATTAATTCAAAATTTGACATCATAGGGCCCTAAGTGGGAAAACTGTTGTGGGTGAAAACTACACTGGAAATTATTCGTCAACTAAATCAGCATTGGTTACCTGGTTGTGCGCATTGAGTTCCTGGTTCTCCCGCTGGCACTGTCTAAGCGCCTGCCTCTCGGCCTCCAGCGCCTGAGCCAGATGAGCGTTTTCTAAGCACTTCTGCGAGTACTGCTCCGACAACACCTCGATCTCCCTCTGGTACGACATTAGCTCTTCCCTACAACACAAATGCACATGCGTTTTCATTTCAGTTATAAGTGATGACAAAAGAGCAAGGCCTTTATGTCTAGACAGAAGTGCAGCCAAGAGCTTGAGGGCAGATTACGGGCATGTACACAAAGAAAGAAACTGTGCAATCACTCCAGATTTGGCATCTAGGCTGCGTTGCCCCAGGATACACTTGGCAATAGAGGCAGTCATGCATTCAGGCTTTAAAACCCTTTATCCAATTCAATTAATGTAGCATGCAGAACGCACAAGTCTTATTTGCATATCGCTAGTTAGAAGTTAGAAGAAATGATCAAAAAAGCGAGATGGAGGTGTGGCTTTAAAAAAACTTGTTTCATGCAATTAAATCTCAAGAGACAGCTGTTTCTTTCACGAAAGAATGCAAAGGTGTGGCTGCACTGCATTTATCTGCATTACGAGGGCGAAATTGCATAAAGGAATAACTGACTCATGTTGTTTGCGGATTTCCTCAATGTCTGCGTTTTCAGTGTTGCTGTTGGCCTTGCGCGTTTTCTCCAGCTCCCGCTCGAGCTCCGTCCGATGTGCATTCTTCATCGCTTCGATAGCTAATCAAAGAAAAACATTTAAAGGGCTGTACGTTAGTAATGGGTATTAAAATTTACACTAAATCACAAAAAAAGTCTACAATTCATTTTTTGTTGTTTGGTTAACAATTAATGAGACAGACAGTAGCAGGTTTATTAGGCCGCTGTCACTTTAAGACCACTTTAATTTTTTTTCTAGATTTTACTCTTTTTTTTTTTTTTTATGTCCTTTAATTTTTCTGGATTTTGCTTTATTAGTTAAGTTACATTTTATACAAATCCAGAAAAATTGAAAAAAGTCATTCTACAAATCACTCTTTTTGTTGTTGTTTGGTTAACAATTAATGAGACCGACAGTAGCAGGTTTATTAGGCTGCTGTCACTTTAAGACCTAGTGCATTGATCCAATATACTGACACACATCTGACATTCTTAACTGTTTAGATTCACTTCATACACAACAGACTCTGTTTATGTGAAAAATCACCAAAACAGAAATAATTGTACATATTTGTCCGTTCAAGTGCAATAAGATGCGACAGATAGGTTCTCTATTCAAATCATTGCTCCGTAACATTTTTGTCTTGTTTTTATTAATTCATGAAAAGGTCAATAGATTTGCCAGTTGTCATCATTCAAAACTCTTCTTTAAATTCAGTTATAATCAGTGCCCTATGAAATCAGTTTTATTTTATCCCCAAATTAAGTTTTATTTTATTTTTCGAAATTCCATTTTAATTTTTCTAGACTTTTTTTCTGGATTTGTTTTAATGGTTAAGTTACATTTTATACAAATCCAGAAAAACTGAAAAAAGTCATTCTACAAATCACTCTTTTTTTATTGTTGTTTGGTTAATTAATGAGGCAGACAGTTGCAAGTTTATTAGGCTGCTGTCACTTTAAGACCCAATGCATTGATCCAATACACTGACACACATCTGATATTCATAACTGCTTAGATTCAATTAATACACAACAGACTCCGTTTATGTGAAAAATCACCTAAACAGAAATAATTGTGCATATTTGTCCGTTCAAGCGCAATAAGATGCGAAAGTTGAGTTCTTCTCCCAAATCACTGCTCCCTAACATTGTGTAATTTTTATTAACTGCCGAAAAGGTCAATAGATTTGCCAAAGTTTTTATCATTAAATACTGTTTTTATTTAGTTATCATAATTAGTGCCCTATGAAATCTGTTTTATTTTATCCCCAAATTGTGTTTTATTTTATTTTCCCAAATTCCATTAATGTTTCAAGATTTTTTTAGTCAAAAAGCATGTCTAATTAATTGATATCATGAACTTATACAAGTGGCAATTTATTAAAAGTTTAACAAAAATCAAATTTTTAGGGCCCTACGAAATATTTTTTCATTATTATTATTTTTTAACCAAATTGTGTTTTCCGTTTTGATTTTTCTAGATTTCATCTGAATGGTTTAATTAAATTTGAATAATCTAAAAGAAATGTAATTGAAATACAACAAGCTGACAAAAAGACTGAATCCAAGATTTGTTGATAATATAGCATGAGATATTTACAAGCAATTTAAAAGACCAGTCATTTTTGACTGAGAACACCAAATTAGGTAAAGAATGATCACATTCAGCAACAGACTGACTCAAAACGTCTTCTCCTGGCTCTTTTCATCCTTACTAACCAGCTATAGTGGCAGCGGTCTCCTCCGCCAGCAGTCTCTCCTTCTCGTCCTGCAGTTTCTCCAGTTCCCGCTGGTGCTTTTTCTGCAGCTCATCGATCACCTTCTGGTGAGACTCTTCCATGGCGGCGAAGCCTCTTTCACACGTCGCCTGTATGGAAATGCAGGAAGCGGCATTTAGTACATCTCATTGGGATCGACTCAAGTCCACATCTACTCTGACGAGGACAACACTTACACAAGACGACAGAGATTAGCGATGTGTGGACAGAAGAGTGTCCACACAAAGTCAGATATTAATAACCTACGATGACATAAAGGGAACACAGAAAGGCCAGTGAGAGATGGCTTCACAAAAGTAACATAAATACACACTCTGATGGGACTGGGTGTTCTTCCAATGTTCATCCCAAAAACTTGGACACTTTAGTCAGACTTAATAAATGAATATAACTGGATTAGATACAAAATATCAACTGAAGGGTGATTTATTTTATAGAAGGTCTGCAAAAAGGTCTTTAAATGCAGTAGATATATGTTTAAACTTAAGATAAAAGGTATTTGGACACTTTGTGATTGTGAAATGTTGGTGGATCACATTACTAGTGAGAAACTGTGAGAACTGATTTCACAAGCACTAAAATCACCTTGAAAAGTCAATGCAAAAATGTTTTTTTTTCAATGCATAAGTTTTATATGCATTGAAATTCAAACATCTGTATCTTAAATGTCCAAGTATGTTTTGGGGCATTTGTTTAATATATGCTCTTGTTATGTTTTAAATTTCAATTTTTATAGAACAACATCTAAAAAAAACTACAACTGGAATTTCCATAAAAAAAAAAAAAAAAATGCAGTGTACTATATTTGTAAGATATGCCATCAACGTAAAGACACTTTTTAAAAATTAGAGCAACTGTTCATCAACATGGAGTTAACTTCAGTAGAATTGATGTCAATGCTCTTCTGACTGTGCAAACTCGATGCATTTCTGCTGTCTATTCAATGGCTGTAATCTCTGACTAGATGAGCGAATGTTTTTGCAGGACTAGTGTCCACTGTCCAGGGAGACACGGCCTGTGTCCTGATCCACTACACGCCAACTCTTCCTGTCCCCATATCACAGCCGCACCTGCACTTGTTTATTCAACAGCCTTTCTGGTTGGAAAATCTCATTTCCTCTTTTGTCAGGACAAAGTCCAGTAAGCATCACATACCGATGACAAATTTAACATTTAGAATTTTTTTTTTGCAATGTTTTTCTTTTTTTTTTAATTTAAAAAAAATGTAAATCTTTTGTTGACAAAAAACGTCCATGAGTCGCATACTTATGATAAATTTAGCATTTAGATTTTTTTTTTTTTTGCAATGTTATATTTTTTACATTTTTAAAAACGTGAATCATTCGTTGACAAATAACTTCCACGAGTCCAGTAGCACATACTTATAAAAATTTTTTCCCGATGTTATATTTTTAACATTTTTAATTTTTTTTTTACATTTTTAAAAATTTTAATCTTTCGTTGACTAATAACTTTCATAAGTCCAGTAGCACATACTTAGACAAATGTAGCATTTAGAGGGTTTTCTTGCAATGTTTTTGCAATATATATGATATTTATTTATTTATTTTACATTTTTAAAAAATGTAATATTTTGTTGACAACTTCCAGGACAAACATGAGTGGTACATTAGAGGTTTATTTTTTATTTTTTTCAATGTCATATTTTTTATTTTTTTTTTTTTTTACATTTTTTAAATTAACTCTTTCGTTGACAAATAACTATATATATATATATATATATAACTAAATATATCCAAGAGTCCAGTAGCACATACTTTTAATAATTTAATAATAATTTAGCAATTAGACTTTTTTTTTTGCAATGTTATATATATATCTTTTTTACATTTTTAAAAAAATTAAATCTTTTGTTGACAAATAATTTCCAGGACAAACATGAGTCCAGTAGCACATACTCATTTGTTTCTGCCATGATGAATTGATTCTATTTTTTTTTTAAGAGTAACATACAAATTTAAACAGTAAATGTTAAATACAAACTGCAAGCACTCATTTAAAAATGAAATATCTCAGGGGAACAAAAATACAGTAGGAGGAAGAGCAAATATTCCAGCAACCCGAAGCACTAAAATATTATGTAACTAATTATGTTAATAATTGTGTTTTGCAAATAATAAAAAAACAACGCACTAATGCCAACTTCATTTGCCTCATAACTTCATGTTTAGAATTTGTCCATAAGTGCAAAATGATTTAGTCAGCTGACTTGAGCTCTAGTCTTCAAGGCCACATAACATACCAAAATATAATAGAAAACTATAGAAATGACTCTAATATTCCCTTAATTAATGTGTTTTTAATCAGCAACTGAGTACAAAACATCATTTTAAATTTTAAATTCCCAGATATTCTGCTTAGTTGGTGCACCAATGCAATAACGTAATTCATTTAATTTATTAAACTAAATTGGTTTTATTATAATAATGCATAATGCAATTTAAGCGTCTCTGTATTCAAAGCCAATTCTTTTCACATATACTTAGACAATTGTTTAAAATAAAACATTTCAGTTATTGTCATGCATAAATTGTTATTAACTAGGTAAGGAGCTGGCATTTTGCAGTCATCAAAAATAAGCAGCAATTTATGCAAAGAGCACTAGCTGTTAATCAGGCAAAGAGGTTAAGTGTGAAAACAAGTTCAGATCAGTCAACCAGGTGAACCACATAAGTTTTCAGACGTAAGGAGTATGCAGTTATGCATTCTCCAAAACGTCTAACGAATGGATGTTCTACACTGGACTCAATTATCTAGAAATGGCTTCTTCAAAGAGAGAATTATGTATAATCGCACTTTCCTCTCATCCACACTCCTAGTGTTAAAACGTACATGCAAACCTAATGTTAGCAGCCATGCATCACTGGTGAGAGATATTAGGCCAGAACAAAGCACCACAAAGCAGGGTTAGTATGAGAAAAGGAAGGGAAAGGATCAGGTTTAAGGTTGCCACATGAAGTCATTACAGACGGAGAACAGCAAGGACACGGAACTCCTTGACCTTTAGGTTTTCCAGGTCTTTCTCGTATTTCAGACGCAGCAATGTCGCATCTCCATCGCGTTCTCGCAGATTCATTTCCTCGGTCAGTTCGGACACCCGGGACACGAGTTTTTGGATCCGTGCTTTGAGGGAAGACGAGTCCGACCCAGGTTCGACAGGGCCGACGGCGTCCGTAAGCTCTTCCATCTCTTGATTGAAGCGTGCTATCAAGTCCTTACACTCCATCTCATGCTTCTTCTTCAGGTTCTCCATGCACACCGTCAGTGAGTCGATCTCCTTCACATTCTCCTCGGATCTCAGTCTTAGCGTCTCACCAGCTCTGGCCACCTCCCGCCTCAGCTTTTCTGCTTCTTGCTCATACGCCTCTTTTAATTCTCGCAGCTCCTTTTTATGCTTCGCCATCGTGTCCTGAAGCTGTATGGCCTTGTCCAGAGAATCAATCGGCTCTCCTTCGATCTGAATGTGGGTTACACCGATTGGACTCTGGACGCTTGGCGTCACCTGCTTCTCAGACTCAAGCTGTGCTCTCAAATCAGCACAATTTGCACATGCAGACAAGTCTAACGGTTTCATCCTTGGCAAATTCTCAAGAACTACAAAGTACATGCATGTTATGTCCATTATGGCCTCACGAACGTACTCAGACCAAGTTCTTTGAGAGCCACGGCTTGAAAGAGTCAAAGCCAGCGACTGGAGCTCCTCATTAGTTTGTTTCCTAAGAGCCGAAGCGGTTTGATTCAATAACGCCACTTTCTTCTGAATAACTTCAGCGAGAGTCTTCATGATGCATGGATTCAATTTCATCGTCTCTTCACTCAGTGCATTTCCATGTCCAGCGCTTTCTTTGGTGCAAGATGCAGGTTCTTGGAGGTTGGAGAGCTTATTCATAAGAAGCAGCATTTTGTTATCCACTAGAATACGCTCTACAACATTTCTTAGGGTTTGCTCAACCTCTGAGCCTTTCTGACAGTCGTCTAAACCAGCTAAAACCTTACGTAGGATCATTCCCTCAAACATCTCCTTCATCACTCCTCCCTGATTCTCATCCAAAATGTTGGTGTCCATGCCAATGTTGGACAAATCTGTCTTACTGCCTATTACCAACATGTCAAGCAGATGATTAAGAGACTTAGACTTGCTTTCGAACTCTTCCACGACTTCCTCAATCACACCTTCATTTGTGAGTTTTTGCATCATCTCTTGGCACCCACTTTCACCAGCAAACGTTCCTTGAGTTCCTGCCTTCTCTTTCAACGTCCTAATTTCCTCCTGAGCATCTACAAGCATCTGACTACACATCCTTGCTGTCTCTTCATGTTTTGCATTCTGGGACTGAAGCTCTCTACAGACCTGCTCAGCATTTTGAAGCTGCTTGTCTTTCTCCAAAAGCTTAGATTGAAGGACCTCCAATTGGCGCTTGAGATCGTCTGTCTCCAAATCTAATGCTTTATCATCCTTTTCACTTTCTGCAACCTGAAATCCAAGACCCCTAAGCGTTGCTTCTTTAAGTTGCAATCTCTTCTCTGTATCTTTCAAATTATTACCAAGAGTTTCCAATTTAACAAGAGCCTCTTGTAGCTTCTGCGACTTTTCGTAGAGTTCTCGCTCGTACACATTTTTCTCAGAGGTCTCTTTGTCTTCTTGCTCGTTGGATTGTGGATACTGCTGGCTGCTACGAAGTCTACAAAGCTCAGCTTTCAGCCTGTCTATTTCTCGATCCGCTTCTCTCAACTGGTTCACAATTTCCTGATAGCGCTGATTCAAAGCTATGTTTTCGCTCGCGAGCAACTCCACCTGCTGCGACAGATCCGGATGGTCTTCTCTCGAGCAACCTAACGCAAACGGACCCTCCATTTTCTGCCTATGGACTCTTCCCAAAATGTCCTCCATGGTGACCAAACGAGCTTCGTAGTCCCGTATACAGTCTCCAGCCTTTTCCAAACTTTTCCGCATCGTCTCATTCTCAATCTCCTGCTGGTTCTTGAGGTTCTCCAAAAGTTTCTGTGTCATTTCTCCTACTGACTCACTTCTTTCCTGTCCTTGAGTACTTTCTACCCAAACGTATTCGCTATGCGAATGCATGAGCTTTATCAGCTCCCGTAACATTAGAGGCTCACCGGCATCTATCAAGCTCTCTAACTCTCTGATCTTTCCCTCGCTATCCTGAAGCGTAAAGCTGACTGTTTTTTGAATGAAGTTTGAGGGACAGACCTCGGAGGTGGTGGGTTTTTTGGTGTCAGAAAGGTAAGAATCCTTTGCAGGCCAGTGTGAGAGAGAAAGGCCAAGCTGTGCCTGCATGTTGCGCTTTTTCAGTTCTTGCAGCTGCAGGAGCTCTTTGGTTTCCTGGTACTTCTTTGTTAAGCTCTGCGCTTGAGAACTAACCAGTTCAGTCCTCTTCATCTGGGGCTCTGTCTCAAGACTCAAAGGGGACTCCAGCTTGGAAAAGGGGACCAGACAGTTGGTTAACAGTCAGCACAGATGAACAAACGCTAATCAATTTCTAGATTATAATTAACAGTGTTGAGGATTTGAGGTAAATGTACATTTTATTACAACAACTGTGTCGAGTCAAACTATTAAGGTTAAAGGAAGAGTAAATTCATTCAGCTTCTTTCATGGAATGAGGCACATTAGAACGCTAGAAAAAAATTAATGGCAAAAGGTTAGTAATTCGAAACAATGCATGCATATTAAGAGGTTAAAGAGTTGTTTCATGGGGTAAGTGACGCAAAATTAGTGCTAGCTAAGAATGCCAGAACAGTTACATGCCATCCAGTTAAAAGCCTGCAGGCCTTTAGAGGAACAATTTAACCTGAGCTACTGAGCAACCACTACTGTGTCTGTTTATAACAAACCTTTTGACTCAAAAGTGTATAAATAAATCCGTAAAAGACAACCCTTTAAAACTAGCTGGTGGAGAAAAGTGTCCTGGACAGATAATCAACAAAAAGTGCATCACCTTTTGTGTAACAATGCCATGCTTAAGATAAAAAATGACCACACATTTGCTTTTAATACATAAAAGTCTTATTTTGGTGTACTGAAAAGGTACGCTACAAGATGTTACTACAAGCTGCTTAATGGCAAAAGAAGTCAAAAAAAATATTTTGAGAAGCTCAGAAAACAATGCAACAATATTTTGAACAAACA
Organism: Labeo calbasu; assembly: GCA_019740295.1. Classification (NCBI taxonomy): domain Eukaryota; kingdom Metazoa; phylum Chordata; class Actinopteri; order Cypriniformes; family Cyprinidae; genus Labeo; species Labeo calbasu. The sequence goes on from JAHKKF010475232.1 coordinate 11,788, forward strand.
CTAAAGACAAACATACACGCACACATAACACACACATACAAACACACACACACTCTCTAGCATACATGGAGGAAGTCAAGAATAAGGTTAAAATGAAATGAACAAATGTTAAATATGAATAAAAAAAATCATGCACATATGCCTTAAAAAGGCATCTTTTCATATGTCAATGTTTAAGTAGCGCTATTCTGCAAAAGATGCATTTTTAAATAATTGTAACACCCTTAAGATATATTGATACTCAATGCATTTGAGAAAATATGAATAGGCAACAAATTTGGCACAAACAAACTTGCTTTCCTCTTATTTTTCTAACATTTAACCATTTATTATATAAATACTACTAATGAAAGCATATCTTTAAAAATACTGTCAACACTTTACTTATATACTTTATATTTAATGCATTATAAAAGTATTTTAATGCATTAATTATACCTTGTAATGCACCGTACAATGCATTTTATGATCTCATGAATAACGGTAACCACAGGTATAATGCACTTTAATACTTATCTATTCACTGTAGCACCTTCAGAAAGTATAAAGCATTAAAACACACTATAAACAAACCTTCAAATATTATAATGCATTTTAATTTTGGCTACAATTATTTAAGAATGCATGCATTATACATAAAGGCTTTAAGTAAAGTGTTAACACAATATATTTTATAAATAATACGCTGTAAATGTTTTCCTGATATGTATCATTGAGTATGAATGTATCCAGAGGGCACAGCAAGTCCAAGTTCTGAGTATGTTTTCATGCCATCATTGCATATTTATTTCAGGTTCAATTATTGTTAATCATTGCTATGTTGGAACATGCAATAGAGCTTGCATGAAATTGAAATTCCAAATGTCATTTTGCTTGAACGTGGCAAGAGGAATCTTAAGTAGAGGCAAAAAGAGTTCTGTTCGTTTACATGCAACGGTCTCTAGACATGCAAAGCACGCGTTTGTAGCTTCGGTGGTAAAGATGGAAGCCATGTGTTTGTTCTTGTCCTAATAATAATGACACACGTGTTCAATCAGGCAATATCTGAATATGCTATAAAAATGGTGACACAAATGTGGCCTACCGGTGAAATGTAACCTGCACGGATCTGCTGTTCGCGCTCAAGAGCGTTTTTGAGCTGACCCTCCAGCTCCTGCTTGTGCCGATTAGAGTCCATTAGCTGCTGGTGGCAGCTCTCCAACTGAGCTTTCAGCTCTTCAACCTAACAAAGCCAAAGCACAAAGAGAAGTTATGATCTACAACAACATAAGTCACCCTGGACCACAAAACCAGTCATAAGGGTCAATTTTTGAAATTGAGCTTTATACGCCACCTAAAAGCAATATTTGGCCTGAGACACAACTATATGAAAATCTGCAATCTGAGGGTGCAAAAAAAAAAAAATCTAAATATTGAGAAAATCGCCTTTAAAGTTGTCCAAATGAAGTTCTCAACAATGCATATCACTAATCAAAAATTAAGTTTTAATATATTTACGGTAGGAAATTTACAAAATATCTTCATGAAACATGATCTTTACTTAATATCCTAATGATTTTTGGCATAAAAGAAAACTCGATCATTTTGACCCATACAATGTAATGTTAGCTATTGCTACAAATATACCCGTGCTACTTAAGTCTGGTTTTGTGGTCCAGGGTTGCATATTTCATTTCAACGTTGGATGCTTAAACCAAGGCTGTTGATTTAACTTTTTTTTGATGCAATTAATTATAGAGAAAATAATGTGTTAAAATGATTAAGGAATTTAACGCAGCTGCCTGTTCCAGACCTGTCCATCATCTTACATTAATGCAGTTACTAATGAACATGATGCAGGACAACTAACTTAATAATGGAACCTACAAGAATGCAGTTATATGAGCCTAACATTAAAAATATGAGTGCAAAAAATAAATGACCCTCTTATGTTTATATTATATGATATAGTTTAGCAATATCACACTAGCAAGAGTGCTGTTTCTCCCTAATATCTACACCACTGCAAACGTTACATTGATTTAAAACAGTGCAATAACCAAGAATTTATGATTGTGCTAAATTTAATACACAAAATTGTCAATATTTATACACAATGTTGTCAATATTTCAAATCAGTTGTTTGAACAAATCGGTTGAATGAATGATTCAATGATTGAACTTTTAGAACTTTCACAATAATAAAATAAAAGTAAAATTAAATAAAACAAAAATTCAAATGCATCAAATAAAACAAAAATAAAAAGCCTATAAAATATTATATAAAAACGAAGCTGTGCTAAATTTTATACACAACATCGTCAATATTTAAAATCAGTTGTTTGAACGAATCGGTTGAATGAATGATTCAATGATTCAACTTTTAGAACTTTTACAATAATAAAATAAAAGTAAAAGCAAATAAAACAAAATAAAAATACATCAAATAAAACAAAAATAAAGCCCATATAATATTATATAAATATGAAATTGTGCTACATTTTATACACATGTTGTCAATATTTTGCGCAATTTCACAAACGAAAGCTTCCAAACAAAGCCACAGCAGAACTGTTGTTTTCCGAACAATACACAGCTGTGATTCGTTACTGAATGAATCAAAATATTTGAACAAATCAGGTGAGTCAATGATTCAGTGACTCATTCCTAAAGACAGTCACTTGGATTGTTTCTGATTAAATCTTTTGCCTGAACAAATCAGTTGAATAAATGATTCAATGACTGAGCGCCACCTATTGGTGCTTTTAGTTTCATATTTAAAGCATCATTCGATTTAAAAAAAGAACATTTTAATTTCAATATTCATTTTTTTTTTCATCTAACACAGCTTTAAATGATCTTTTGGGGAGCAACTTCGAAGCCCAAATTGATGTGTGAATAATTATGTGATAAATTAGATTAATTAACAGGCACATCTCATTTTGATTCGCTTGACAGCCCTAGTTTAAAGTAATAAGTGTGCATTGAATTTTGAAGACCATACCCCCTTTTTGTAGCTCTCGACGAGTTTCTCCAGCTCTGATGTGTCTCTGTTGTGATGAGTGGAGGGCAAAGGCACTCTCCTCTCCTCCCTGATGGGCGTCTTTTCTACCTGCTGCCAACGCTGCTCGATCTCGTCCTCCACTTTCTGCTGCCGCTCTACCGATAGGGGTGGAGCATCTACCTGGACCACGGCCACACTCTCAACGTCCATTTTTGCGGCGTCAGCGGGAGGATCAAAGGACGAACCGGTGACGCTCTCGTACCTCCTCCGCCTCTCCTCCCTCCTCTTGTTTCTCTCGGTTAGCTCAGCCTGGAAGGTGTCAGCTTCGTGCGCTCTCTGCTGCGCCAGAGCCTGGGCGATGGGACGAAATTCAGCCCAGTCAAACGTTTTGGATCGTCCTTCTCGCCTCCGTTCTCGTGCTCGGCTCTTCTTTAATCCGCCTTCCCGCTCTACTGAAGCTTCGGAGGACGGGGAGTCCTGAGTGATGTCTGGCCGGACGAGGCTCTCAAACGGGCCGCAGGAAGCATGCTCATCCGTCAGGCTTTTTCAAAACATTTTATATGTTAAATATTTTAAAGACAAAAACACATTTTTGAGCTACTGCATCATGCATGGTAACACACCTGGCAACGTCTGGCGCAGTGGACGGCCTAACGTTTTTCATAACCGCTTGGATCCAGTTGCGGCGTATTCCTGCTGTCATAGCGGAGAGCGTATGCACTGCCTCTTGAGTCTGTCGTGAGCATAAATTGAGCACAAAGAGATCAGAAGAACTTTCTAAAATAAAAATCCATAAAATAAAACAAAAATAAAAAGTCTACAAAATAAAAGTGCATGAAAACATAAAGTCCATAAAAATAATATAAATAAAATAAGAAGTCTATAAAATGAAGGTAAAAGGCTTATAAAATAGAAAAAAAAAATCCATGACATAAAAATCTATTAAATAAAAAATACATTAAACAAAAGCCCATATAATAACAAAATAAAAGAAATAACATACAAAATAAAAAAGACCATAAAAAAAAGAATATAAATAAGATAAAGTCTATAAAATAAAGATAAAAGGCTTATAAAATAAAATGTAAAAAATTCCATGAAATAAAAAAAATAAAAAAAAAAGATAAAACAAAAACAAAAAGTCCATAAAAATAAAAAATGAAAAAGTCAGTGAAATAAAAAAATACATTAAACAAAGTCCATAAAATCTAACAAAATAATGAAATAACATAAAACAAAAAGTCCATGAAATAAAAACAAAAAGAAAAAGTCTGTAACTAAAAAAAAAAAGTTCATAAAATAAAATACAAAAAGTCCATTAAATAAAAAGTCTATTAAATAAAAACTCATTAAGACAAAAGTCTGCAACATAAAATATGAAGTCATTAAGTCCATAAGATAAAAACAATTAAAAAATAAACGTCCATTAAAGAAAATATAAAATAAAAATTCCATAAAACAAAACAAAAAGAAAAAGTCCATAACTAAAAAAAAAGCCATAAAATAAAATACAAAAAGAAAAAGTCCATTACATAAAAAGTAAATTAAATAAAAACTCATTAAGACAAAAGTCTGCAACATTAAATATGAAGTCCATAAGTCCATAAGATAAAAACAATCTATAAAATAAAACGTATAATATACAATATATTATAACAAAAATAAAACGTCCACAAAATAAAACAAAACATAAACATAAGAAGTCCATTAAAATAAAACAAGCAATACAATTAAATAATAAAATAACACAATAAACACAAGAAAATCTAAAATAAAAATAAGGTTTAGACACACTTACATGAATCTGGAAGCCATAGTTCCGTTGAGCTTGATATTCTGTTACATTATAGCATGTACTAAGATCAATCTCTCCATCAAGATCAGACGCCTGTAACATTAAAAAACACTGAATCAGTGAGAGAAATATCATCTTTACAGGAAGCTGATGTAGGAGAGGGACAAAAATCAGGGGGGTATGAGATAATCTGCCAAAGACAAAATAAATGGCTTCAAAAACAAGTTGTTACCTCTTCAGCAATAGAATCCTTGTAGTATCGTAGACTGTGATCTGTCAGAACAAACCAATACTTCTTCCACTAAAAGAGAAATACAAAAAAAAATACAGATAAAAATGAAATTATTACATCACAGGGAGCTCTTGGTCCGGGAGGATCCTGCATGTGTCTGATGTATGGGCAGGTGGTTTTTAAGACATTTATCCTTCTTTAAAGACCATGGTGATGAAGTTGAGAGGCTCTATCCTTTCAACTTTGACCTATTGCTGCAGTACAAAGTCTACTATGCCCTTTAAAAGCATCAGTGCTTTGAGTCAGGGCCATTTGAGCTCAACAACTTTGATCAACTTGAAGTCAGAAAGCAGATCAGTAAGTAGAGATGATGCGTTTAACACAAAGAACTTGCTAAATAAATTAGATTCATTTATCTAAATAAACTTTTAGTATTAAATAAAATTATTAATGCATTATTTTATTGATCAATTAAATTGTAGTTTTCGGCTAAATTTCGGCTAGTTTTCAGTTACCATATAACCATTACCATATAACACTATATGTTATAATATAATATAATATAGAACATTACAATTAATTAATAATATAAATTATTATTAATAATATAAACAAAGGTTACTAAACAGCCTAAACACCTACATATAATAATAAAAATAATACTAAAAGACTTCAATATTGAAAAAAGTCCTAAAAACACCTTTTCAGGAAGAATAATTATCAAATAAAAAGCATTAAAATCAATATATTTTCAGCAATAGTTTATTTCATAGACTTGTGATTTTATAAACTTTCATTTTATATTTTATTTATGGTCTTTTTTAGTTTTTGGACCTTTTATTTTTGTTGTATTTTATGCACTTTTTTATTTTACATTTTATTTTGTTTCACTGACATTTTATTTAATGGGCAGCTAAATGAAAACTTCAGAATTTTAGTGCATCATCATATAAGACTATATTTTAATATAACGTAATATAATGTAAGACAATGTCATATAAAGCATTACAATTAATTATTATTATAAATAATTAATAATATAAACAGAGGTTAATAAACAGCCAAAAAACCTACATATAATAATAATAATAATATAAAAAACATATTAAAGACTTTAATATTGAAAAACAAAACACCTTTTCAGGAAATATAATTATCAAATTAAAAGCATTAAATTCAGCAATAGTTTTATTTCATATACTTTTTTTTATTTTATAGACTTTCATTTAATATTTTATTTTATGGTCTTTTAGTTTTTGGACCTTGTAGTTTTGTTGCATTTTATGGATTTTTTTTTTT
>JAHKKF010475238.1:0-13840 GCA_019740295.1 Labeo calbasu
GTAACACTTTATTTTGATAGTCCACTTTAGACATTCTACTAACAGTAAGTAACTTTGCAACTGCATTTCAACTAGTCATTAGAGTATTAGTAGACTGTCTGCTTAAGATCTTCTAACACTCTTCTAAACTTTGCAAGTATATGTCAACTTTTTCTGTTAACCCTAAACCTAACCTAACAGTCTGCTCTGAGAGTTAGTAGACATGTAGTTGCAAATTAATGAGAATTAGTTGACATGTAGTTGCAAAGTTACTTATAGTTAGAAGAATGTCTAAAGTGGACTATCAAAATAAAGTGTAACCCTTTAATGTATTTGCACCAAAAATGATAAGGATTTATGCTGATATCGTCCAAAACCACACTTTGCTAGGGGTGGATAATTTGCTGGATAATTTCATGTTCCTAGTCACCCTGATGTTCTAAAAACTGATATGAATGGAATATGAATGGAATGCATATGAATATGAATGGAATGTAGAGCTTAAGATTTTACTTCTAGGACTAATTTCTAAGACTACAAATCATTGTGGCCAGTGTGTATTAGAGAAAAAGAAAATCGTAATGTGATTTTGTTGAAAAGTTAGATTTTTGTAATTTTTTTAAAAAAATGCATTCGTTACAAAGAGATTCCTTCCTCTTATTGTTCAACACCTGATGTGTTCAGTTTACTTTCCTTGCTTTAAAAAATTTTTCTCTTTTTTTTGTTTGGTTGGTTTTTGTTTTTATGTTTGTTTGTTTGTTTGTCTTTTTTCCACTGCCATTGCTTTCCTTGGATTTTCTTCTCAGTTCCATACAACTTTATGCTTTTCTTGGTTCATTCCATGTTTTATAGGTAACCTTTCTTGGTTTTAAATTAGTTTATTTTAGTTCAGGACTCCATAGTCCAGGAGTTAGTAATCTGTGCTTAATCTGTGTTTCAGAAATCCATTTTTAGACCATGATTAACTATTCAAGATTAAGCCTACTCCTGTCTTTATTTAAACCCTGTCCGGGAAAACGCACCATAGAAATGAAAGTGACCAGATGTATTGCTTTCCACGTCTTGTTTAAAGTTGTATAACATTTCACAGTTTACAGAAGTTTGTGCTGTTACATTATATATGCTATTATGTTACGTGTAAGATTCTGTGGTTCTGTATGCAAGCATGTTGATCCTTGGCGGATTAGTGCTTTTGAAATCTAGGCCATTTTTGTCATGCATGATATGCAATGTGTGAGTCTTTCTGTGCATACAATGCAGTTATGTAATGGGACTATAGGGGTCAAAGTGTGTTTCTGATGTTTCTGTCCTTACAGTTGTAGACTTTTGTAATAAGTGAGAATAACTTTACAACTACAAGTCAACTACCACTTATTAGTATTTTAATAGACTGTCTGCTTAATATCTGCTAACACTTTGATGGTCCCCCTGCATAAATTCAACTGTCTATAAATAACTTTGCAAGTACTTGCCAACATACTCGACTAACCCTAACCTAACAATCTACTAAAACTCGAATTAAAGTTAGTTCACGTCATTGCAAAGTTACTTATACTTAATAGAATATCTATTAAACTGGAAAAACTGGAAAATCATGTCAATATATATATTATTATTATTATTATTTTTTTTTTTTGAAAGTCAACAGAAACATTCGTCAAAATATCATCTTTTTTCATACAAATCATACTGACATGATACAGTTGATACAGTTGACCTTTTTGAAATTAAGATGTCTTAACCCATTAATGATCTTAAGCTGTTTTTTATAATCAATACCATATAAATGCTTTAAGCTCTGCACTCTAAAAATATTTTTCTATGCTATAAAAAATGCTAGGTTAAAAACAACCACTGGGTGAAATATGGACAAACCCAGCAATAGGGTTATTTTGACCCATCGGTTGGGTTAAATGTTTAACCCAACCGATGGTTTAATTTTATTTAACTCAACTATTGGAAAAAAGCATTTATTAACATGTTCAATAATTAAAGTTGAATAAATAATAATTAAATAATAAACATTTTTATATTGCTTATTAATAAATGTTTACCTTTTGATTATTGCTGATGCCTCTAGTAATTATATGTCTGATTTTTAATTTACAACCTATTTTGGGTTCATTTTCAGCCAGCCATATAGACATTTTTAAACAATAGTGGAGTTAAATAAAACTACCCAGAAGGTTAAACATTTAACCCAACCGCTGGGTTTGTCCATATTTCACCAAGCACTGGGTTTTTTTCAACCCAGCTTTTTTTGTAGAGTGTAGTTAGTTTTTCTTAGTTGATTCTCAAAGACTCTTACAGAACAAGAGGATGTGCCTGTGGTGACAATTGTAGAGTCACACATGAGGTGGCCTGTGACACTGATCTAGTGTTGGCAGTGTTATCAGGTTCAATGGTATCTTGGGAAACTATGACCTCTGAAAACTTATCAGCATACAATCTTTCGGCGGGGCTTAACTTTTTGTTGCTTGCGTTTGTTCCTGGTTTTGCGCAAGTTGTAAAACTTGACACGTAAGGTAAAGTCTTGAGTGCTAAATTCCTAAAAGATGCGTCATGGTTCTATCTGGATTGCAGATTTTCTGACAGCTTCATAATGGTCTAAAGACTTTTATGGCAATGAAGATGAATAGGAAACTACGTAGTATCTTGTCAACGTTTTGGTGTATGCCAAATACGATTACCTTTCAGAATCAGCAATATGGCCTTTTGTCAGTCTTCATGTTTGTCACAAAAAAAAAGTCACACTTATCAAACTTTGTCAGATCTTCCACCATCAGATCTTCACACCTTTGCGTCACAGCCACACAATTTATGTTTTGTTGAGGGTGGTGTGAAACGTGTAACGTTACCTGCATTTGGGTGTGAACAAGACAAAATAGAAAATAGTATATTTTTAATTGGCTGGTTTGGTTTTAACAAATAAAGAGATTTAAAGTTTTGGAAATTTAACCGGAAATGTGCTTAGGCATTTTTCTGGACTTATATGGAACATATTTGTAAATAATTAACCAATGCTTGTAATTCCTGTGCAAATTGAGGTTTTTAGGGGCAAATAATTGTATCATGCTCATATTTTAAAAAAGCTGATTTGTAATACGGGATGTTAATGTGATTTTTTTAACAGTGAAAATATATATTTATTTAAAAAGAGTAGGGGCAGTTCAGAATTTTGCCTTCCGTCCTTCTTGCCTTTCTGAAGTATACATTTTTTTAAGGAAAATAAAATCGTACCGACCCCAAAATGTTGATACTGGTAGTGTGTGTGTGTGTGTATATATATTCCTATATCAACCTTGTTGGTGATTTTTTTTTTTTCATTGTGAACAGTAACTAACTGAAACTGAAAGGAGGCAAGGTGTACCCCACAGAAGCCAAGCAAAAGGCCACCACTATTGTGCTTTTGAGCAAAGGCCGTAATCACTTGTAGTTCTAAGGTATTGTTACTGCAGTAAATACTAGTCATGGGCTGTTTCTCAGGGGTGCAGGGACCGTTGAAAAGACAATATGGGGTTGGGGAAGAACCTGAAGTTCATGAATACATCCAACCTGAATGTTCTGTATTCATAACTGTGATTCACCCCACAGGCATCAAGGAGTGGCAATACAAAGTTTGCGGTTCAAGTTTTCCATATGTCATGTGACATTTCAGCTGTGTAAAGCTGGTCACTTGAATGTGATTAATGAATGATAGACTACCGAATCTTGAAGTGCGTCTCTTGCTATTGTTGTCAAACACTGCTCTTATTATTCTTTTTTTCATAGTTTTTAAATGATTTAAAATCTTGAACTTGTATTCTGCTTTAAACAATGAAATCTAAAATCACTATTTCAATACTTAAAGTATTAACATATCAATATTTAAAGTATTATTATTTTTTTCAGTCCAGGCTAAAATAGATTTAATAAATCAATTTTTGCAATCATGTCTAAATACCAGTCATGTATCGTATTGCGTAGTTTCGGTGTAGGGAGTGGAATTCAAACATGAACAAGTTTGCATGTATCATCCACTCACTTATCACTCACTAGCACGCAGTTAGCGAATGGCAAACCAGTGAACCAATCACACTGACTCCTCTCAGTAATGTGGACTAACTAGTTTTATACGTGTTTTTTTGTGGTTTGCAAGTTTAGAGTAAGACTTGTGCTTTCACAGTGTGTTACAGTATGTCATGTGCTCCTAAAAGATATTTAAGTATGAAAACTTGAAGAATTTCCTGTTTATTTAAAGTGCATGTGGGCTTGTTACGTGTTTCCTTGTTAAAAAGACAGACAGACCATTCTCAGAAAACTACACCATTGGAGTCCTCATTACTGATATAATCGCAGATACTTCGTTGATCAGAGACATAGATATTGTATTCGAAAGAACATCAGAAAAATTAGCATTGGTGAAAATGTATATATAACGCATTTACTACCTGCGTAGATTTTTTTCTAATGTTTTTTTAATAAAATAATTATTATTTAATAAAAATATTATTATAATTAAACGATCACGCTCTAACATTTTCATATGTGAATTTTTGTATATGAAATTACTGGTACCTTGCAAGACACTGAAAACTTATATTAGTTGACCCCTGATCTGAACATTGGGCAGGTACCCAGCCTGTGCTGTGTTGCTGGTTTTGTGCTATTGTGACTCTGTTCAAATAATGTGTTCAAATAATTGTGGCCCTGACTCTAATAACGTCCGTTTTAGTGCCTGCCTTAACCACAGTCAAAGATATCCTCATTCATGTCCTATGACATGATTCATGGATTTTGGCCTTTGGATGGCTCATCCCGTTATATAATGACTGAACTATTCATGTCCTCAAACTCGTAAATGATCTGTTTCTCTAGCAATGTTTATAATGGCAAAATGGATTAATGTGTGCATTCATCGTTAATGACAACAACAACAAAAATTCACATCTATTCATGTTTTGTAATTCACTTCCATACGTTCTTTTCAGAACAAAGATGATACAACCAGGCACAATCAGAAATATGTAGGCTATAAACTACCTTTATCTTAATGCCATTTTGTTCCCATTGCTTCACAATTGTTAGAGGTTTCTTAATACTCTGCGTTTACAACTTGTAATTATGAGTTTGAAAAGGTGCAAACAGTTTTTAAAAGTTGGAAACATGCAATTATGTTAAGTGTAACGTTGTGTTTTGGTTACTTTGATGTCCACTGTAAATCTTCTTTTATGTTCTACAGAAGAAAGGAATTTATATAGGTTGGGAGAGACATAGGGTAAATAATGGCAACATTAACTTTTTTGGCTGATCAACAATAACCCTTTAACCTCCAAGTATAAGACCGCTTCATCACGTCTCAAAACTCAACTTATGAATCTACAGGAAAAAGAAGGATTCTCTTAGGCCCTCTATCTAATTAGGGCCCTTAGTATCATCCCAACATTCACCCCTAATTATGTCGCCCCTGTGTATAGGGTCGTATGTTTATGCATATATATATATAACACAGTGATAAAGCACTGGTAAGTAGAGGAAGGATAAATAAAAGTGAGTGAAAACAGAGCTACCATCAAACTTTGCAGCAAAGAAGACAGTATACTTTTAAAAATAAAGGTGCTTCAAAAGGTTCTTCAAGTGATGCCTTAGAGGAAACATTTTTGGTTCCACAAAGAACCATTCAGTCAAAGGCTCTTTAAAGAAACATCTCTTTGTTACCTTTTTATAATCTGAAGAAAAATAGATTTAATTTGACCTCATTTCTAAATGATTCGTAAACCACTCGTGCGAAGCAGTTAGAAGAATCAGTCTCTCTAAACCCCTCCTTTCCGTGAGCCCTCACTGCTGTGATTGGTCAGATGGCGCAGTCCTTTATGATTGGTTTACCGCGTACAGCGCGTGCCGGAAAACGATATGCCCATTGCCATAACTGAATGACAGCCCTGGAGACTTGTCAATACATAGAAAAGATGGCATCGATTTTACCTTACCAATTCGAGTCGGAGTTTGACGATGAAACGATTGAAGTGGCTGATCGACAAATTAGCACAGACTACTGTGGAAAGTGCTTGTAATTTGCTTATGTAAGCAAACCGGGCACACCTCATGCACATGTTATAAAATTCAACACTGTATAATGCATTAAGCGGCTTTCACACCTAACGCAGAAAGCACTGCCCTGGCCACTGGTTCAGTGCAGCCCTTCAGAGCGAAGCGGCATTTTAACGTTGTGTGTGCGGTTTACACAACATAACATACACAACTACATATTTTGAACGATCGCTAAAATACAGTCTTTGTAGATTCATCTTTTGGAAGTGAATATAAAACAAATTTACTCTCACAGCGTCTTGTCGACATGACGTAAACCACATGGAAATTTTACTGTTTGTGGGCAGGCAAGTTGTTTGCGACGTAGAACGTGGGCGGACATAATGCAAATGTGTTACTTCGTGACGTATGGCCGTAACAGAGTAAGATTTAACAGCTTTAACAGCTGTCTATAGGCTGTCTATAAGAGGACTGTCTATGAAAACTGTTTAATGAAAATTCTAGCGATAACATTTCTTATAACATTATTTTATTGGTTAAAAATGTTACTGTACATCATGTCAACTCGAGTGCTCTTCTCACAGGAAGGGTTCAGTAGGCAACTTGTAAGCACATGTAAACCATGTAACATGATGTCTGCATTTTAATCTAGAAGAAGTATTTGCTCTTATTCTGTATAACGCTACTAAATATCTTTATCAATCAGAATATGTGAATATGCTCTTTGCAAGATGTTTATTAGAGGTTTGAGGTTAGAGATGATCTTGAAGAACAGGTAGAAAGACATTTGAAACAAGGGCAAAGATGGGTAAATGTATGGAATCTGAGAAATGTGGACGGGCAGGTAAATGATAAGGCTAGAGGAGACAAACTTATAGATGTAAGATAAAGACAACAGAAAGGGCTAGAGTCATATTGTTGAAACTCAACTTTACTCAATGTGAAAAGTGGAGACTGGGAAACATTAGAAAATGTTTCTTAAAACTCATTCAGAGTTTTAGAGCTATTGCACTCAGACTTGAAACGGTATAAGCACCAACGTGTGACTTTAACCCCATTGTGAAAAGGACAGTGTCACATGTCATATGGCGTCAAAACTTTTTTTTTTTCCAGATGACTTTAATTTATATGAACTTGTAATTATGACTTAAGACACCCATTTTTCATTGAACAGAAACCACAATTATGTCTGTACATTGTAGATGGATTATATCATATCCTAGGTTTCTGTTTAAAAGGGAGGTGCACACTAGCAGGTTGAACCGCCTTGCAGAAACTAGGTTAAACAATATGACATGATAATATGCCTCTCAATGGCACCAATACAGTTTAATATAGCAGCATAGAAGTCCTTAAAAGCATTCCAGCCATGTCCGTCCCAGAGCTTCTAAATACCACATCTGTTCCAGAGCCATCACAATCAAGACAAACCAACAGTCAATCACAGTCTAAAGGCTGTCCGAGTCTTTTTTGGGCAGGCCAGCCCTAAAAGTCTAACTCCTCATCTGGAAGAATGTGTCGATTTTTGAGAAACTGCATGTAGCAACCAATCTAAATCTTAACAATCAGTGATCTTGCAAATTAATCTTTAATTTGGGGAATTATACCATGAATATATCATGTTTTTCCTAGGTTCAAATATTATTCCAAAAAGGAGGTTTGCCATTTCTGTGATGCTACATACGGCACCAACAATTTCATTGCTTTCAGAGTCTTAAAAATCACTCAGTTGCCCATTAATGATTGATTTTAGAAGTAATACAAAGGATACTATGGTTTTCCCAGGTTTAACGATCGTTTAGAGATTTAGAGACGTTTAACGAGTAGAGATTTGTCATTTCAGATATGCTGCATGTGACACGAACACTTCTCTGTTCACTTCTCACTTCTCTGAGTCCCACATTTGTCCTCAGTGTGAAAAGATGGGTCCCAAAATCATACAGTCATTGTTGGAAAGGGTTTAAATACACAGAAATGCTGAAAAACCAAAGAATTTGTGGGACCTGAAGGATTTTTCTGAAGAACAGCAGGCAGTTTAACTGTTTAGGACAAACAAGGGACTCACGAACAACTCACTAAACAATAAATAAATAAATAAAAACCCCACAGCTGTGGATCATTCGGTAACAACACAGTATTAAGAATCAAGTGTATGTAAACTTTTGAACGGGGTCATTTTTATAAATTCAACTATTTTTTTCTTCTGTGGACTATATGTAAACGTCTTTTATGTGAAATGTCTTATTCAGGTCAGTATTAAATAAAAAATAACATGCATTTTGTATGATACCTCTTATTGTGGTAAAATAACATTTTGCAGATTCTGCAAGGTGTATGTAAACTGTTGACCTCAACTTTATGTGACATGAACAATCACACGGCCATCAAAATCTTAAAAATCAGTGATCTTGCAAAGTAATGTTTGATTTTAGGAATTATACAATGGATATCATGTTTATCCTACGTTTAAGTATCATTCCAGAAAGGCGGTTTGCCATTTCCGTGATGCTACATATGGCACTAACACTTTCATTGCTTTCAGAGTCTTAAAAATCACTCAGTTTCCCATTAATGATTGATTTTAGAAATAATACAAAGGATACCATTGTTTTCCTAGGCTTAAAGATAATTTCAAAATGGAGATAAATGTAAATTCTGATATGCTAAATGTGACACGAACAATCACATCACCATCAAAATATTAAAAATCAATGATCTTAAAAATGAATGTTTGATTTTAGGAATTATACAGTGGATATCATATTTTTCCTAGGTTCAAATATAATTCTAAAAAATGGTTTGGAAATATGGTTTGCCATTTCTGTGATGCTACCTATGGCACCAACAATTTTAGCACTTTCAGAGTCTTAACAATCACTCAGTTGGTGATTAATGATTGATTTTAAAAATAATACAAAGGATACCATAGTTTTCCCAGGTTTAAATACACAGAAATGCTGAAAAACCAAAGAATTTGTGGGACCTGAAGGATTTTTCTGAAGAACAGCAGGCACTTTAATGGTCCAGGACAAACGAGGGACTCATTAACAACTATCACTAAACAAAAAGCGAAAACAAAAAGCACAGCTGTGGATCATTCAGGTAACAACACAGTATTAAGAATCAAGTGCATGTAAACTTTTGAACAGGGTCATATTTATAAATTCAACTATAATTTTCTCTTGTGTTCTGTATGTAAACATCTTCTATGTGAAATATCTTATTCAGGTCAGTATTTAATAAAAAAATTTGCACGATTCCTCTTATTTTGGTTAAAAAATTAACATACAAGGTGTACTTTTGACCTTAACTGGTTGACATGAACAATTACACGGCCATCAAATCTTAAAAATCAGTGATCTTGCAAATTAATGTTTGATTTTAGAAATAATACAATGGATATCATGGTTTTTCCAGGTTTAGACATCATTCCAAAATGGAGATTTGAGATTCTGAGATGCATATGACAGCAACAATCTATCAAAATCCTAATTTGCAGAATCACAGATTTTTAAGATTTGGATGGATTTAAGAAATAATATTTTTTTCTGTTTATTTTTTTTTTTAATGTAAAATTTGAAAAGGCAGGTTATACAAAAAAGAACAATTACTTTTAGTGGCACAATCTGAAATGCTTAAAAAATAACATAATCAAACACCACACATAGGTTACTTAATAAGCACAGGTAATAAAAAATGATACAATGGACAGGTTTAAATATCATTTATATTATCAAATGTCATTTTCAAAAAATTTGTCATGTCTGAGACGCTTCATACAATATGGCACCAACAATCTTATCACTATCAAAATCTTAAAAAAAAAAATGTTTACAGTCCATACAATGGAAATCATGGTTTTTCAATATTTATTTTTATTTATTATTAATTTTTTTTTTTTTTTTAAGTAACTGCGTAAAAGCTGTGTCTTGTGAAATTAAAAGATCAGACTGCTTAACCTTTTACCTGTCACCCCTAAGTTTACTTCACTATATTACAATTAAATCTTATCATGACAAACTATGTATCGTTGGAAAGGTTTTACAATTTATGACAAGAGTGCACCTCAAAAATCTACATCATAACAGGAGTTCTGACCTTTGTCACCAAAAGTCTTTTTTCGTTGCCTTTTTCATGTTTTAGAAATGATCATAAATTTTATATCAATTGAAAATTCATCTATCGAAACCCAGTTTAAAATCTATTGAAACAGTACTTCAAAATTACATTAGAAAATGTATTTGTTCATAAACTATAACAATTTAAGTTTGTAACTTTCATGTATATGTTCAACAATGGTGGTGACAGTTAAAAGTTAAGAGAATTTAAGAACTGATTGCTATTAATATAAGAATCTTGTGACCATTTTGTGACGTTGAAGTTTTGGCACGGGGAAAACATTCTTTCCTGTTTACTAGCAGTCACAATGGAATTTTTTTTTTTTAAAGATGCAACAACAACAGCTAAACAACCATATTAACAATAGCTATGTAGGATGGAAACAGTGGACAGATCATAATGCGTTAAATGATGAGCACATCAAGTGCTAATTTTTGCAGTGGAGGACGTTTGTTAAATCGTAGCCCTACTTTGGTTTGGAACAAGCATTGTGAGTTACGAGGAACTACATTTGCTGGAAAATCCAGTTACATAGTTTCCTCATGTTTTTGCTTATGAACTGGAAATACAACCTGATTAGTAACATAGCACACCTTTTTTTTTTTAATCACACCTTTTCTATCTAAAGACGGTTTAGACGTCTGTCTTACCAGCCTGTTCTCAACAGCTGTATTTTTTTAAACATATGTCAGTAAACATACAGTATTTATGTATTTGTTGCTTTTGAGAACGAGTAGTCCAAGATGAACATTTTAGGCACATCTGATCACATCCGATCATGTATGTTAACCCAACACCCCCACCTAGAAACTTCCACATTTTAATTACTTTATCAAGCAAAATAGTTAGCCAGTTCTTCTGCTTGATAGCTGGCTATATGTCACATCATTTAGTAGGCATTTGATTATGTCTGTACAGTTTCTCAGATTATCCAGATCATATCAGAATATCTCGTAAGGTTACTGCAGTGTCTAAAAGCAACAAGTGCTATTGACTAGAACGACTCTATTAGACACATATTCGACTATAAGCTATTGTAGACACATTGGATGTCAAATCAGCATTTTATTTTAAAGGGAAAAGAAGTTATGTCCAACAAAATTAACTTTAGTCAAAGTACATATTTCCACATATTGCTTGTGTTAAAAGATGTAACGACACAACTTTTTAGCCATGATTTTTCAGTTTGCCACAATCAGTTGAAAACTGCCAATGCTACATGTACTGTCATCAGGTACCGTCACGTACATACCAGGAAACAAAGCTTCTTATTTTGATACTGTTGCTCCTCAAGTTTGTCAACAAACACGCACCTCTCATGCTCAACACTCAACTCTGATTGGTTCGTTCTTCAAATGAAAAAAACCTGTCCTCCTT
Source organism: Labeo calbasu (assembly GCA_019740295.1). Classification (NCBI taxonomy): domain Eukaryota; kingdom Metazoa; phylum Chordata; class Actinopteri; order Cypriniformes; family Cyprinidae; genus Labeo; species Labeo calbasu. The sequence goes on from JAHKKF010475238.1 coordinate 11,506, forward strand.
TAAAAGTAGCCTCACCTGTCTGCTGTGCTCTTTTAGAGGTGACCCTTTAACTGATGACAGGATCTTGCTATAAGGATTAACTGGGATTGTATTTTTGAGGCGCAATAATCAGAGTAAGTAGAAGAAAATGGTTCAGTTTTTCTGTACCCAATTAATTTGATATAAACGTTAAATTAAAAAAAGACAAAGAGTATTATGTAATAAGTATGTGATATTTTTTGTAAATCATAATGCAGACTTACAGGGTGTATGTGTGGAATATAATGTAATGTCTGCATTTATTTGTTTTTTTATATGTATTATCCTGTTATATTATGAAATGTGTTTGATTTTTGAACTTTGCTGCATTATGCTTTATTTTCATTTTTAGGCATATTGCTAAAAACATAGCAATGGAGTGGAGAATTATAGTACCTCTTCTGTGTCTAATTGGTAAGACCTTAGTAGTTATAGTTATTGTTCATCATTGCAGTTTAATTGCAAAAGGACTTTATGGTCAGAAACTGTATGTTAAAATTAAATCATAATAGCAGTAAGAAAGGTTAGAGAAAAAGAAAGTGACATACATTCTAATCAGATTTTCCCAGTAAGTGTTAATAATTAACAAAAAATATTTTTTACCCCGAAAATGGAACGCAGTGCAGTCAATTCGGCTCAGTTGGTGATGGATAGAACCTAGCAGTTCAGTGTTAATGTCCAAAATCAAGAATAGAATAATAACAGTACTTGAATTTTATAATTAAACAAATCATTATTTTCTTTTATTGTGATAACATGTCCCATTTTTCCTAATTTCACCTAAAACAGGAATCCTACATGTGCCAGGAAATGCTGCTCAGACCAGCACCAATGGCACCAGCAGCACTTTTAATATTACCTTCTACATCAATCTCCAATTCAAGGACATCTACTCCAACATGAGCAATAATGAGACAATACAACTGAAACAAAGCATCTCCTCTGAGGTAATATTTTTGGCCAATGAGGAATGGTTCAATTTAAGCTGTAGACAGAGCCTGTAATGCTGCTTGAAACTGAAAACTGGTATTTCTAATCGTACTATTTTAATCAATATATTATTGTTAAATGCACTGGTTTGTAACGCAGATTGTTTTACCATTTACTGCACTTTGTCATTCTTCTTCCACAATACAAAAAAAGAAAGTAATTGTTTGCAGTATAAGAGGACAATACAAGATTTGGTCATTTGTCAAGTAGTATAATAAAAAAATAAATGAATGAAAACTTGAATGAAATGTATCAGCTGTATGGATAAATGTCTTAATCTGTTCTGTTCATTAACCTTTTGTAGGTCGTGTCAGTTTACAGTGGCCTTAAAAACTTTCAAAGCTTTGAAATTCTGGCATTCAGGTAAAAGCTAAGTTGCATCATGATAAATTAATTTATATGTGTATTGATTGTTTGGTTTTGTGCTTGAATGATTTCATTAGCTAGTCACCCAGTTCACTGGTTTATTATTTGCATGTGTGCCCTCTCAGCAATGGCTCCATTGTGGTAGATGGAAAACTGAACTTCAACAGCAGCGACGCTAAGCCTCTTGTGGCAAACCTGACACAACTCTTGCATGATAAAAATTTCACCTTCACACTCAACAAGACTCTCACCAGAATTACTGAGGTCACACCAACTTCTGGTCAGTGTGTGTTTATGTAATGTAATCATTTTTTACTGTCTTTTAATGAGTCTAAATGTCACTTTGATTATGAGATGCTTTTGTTGATCTGTGTCCCATTTTAATTTTACCCAAAGCACCTGCAACAGCCCCCCCACTAGCTAAAACTGTGGTTGGTTTAGCGTTCAACCCTTTAAAGTAATGATATAGCCATAAACATTCTTGTTTGATGAGACATACAAAAATCTTGCTGGGAGGTGCTAAATGCTTTTTGTGATTGAGATTCATTGTAAACTTGGTACACCTATTACCTGTGTATTATTGCTTTATGTCCCATTTTCTCTTCATTTCTTCTAAACAGGAACTGTGACAAATACAACTTCAACTAATTCGACTACAAATACAACAGCCTCTACACCAACTAAATTAGCAAAATTTAATGTAGTGTTCAAAATGAATCAAACCTTCAATGAGACCTACTCCAATCTGACTCATCCTGACACCGTACAGCTGACAAATAAAATTGTCAATACGGTAATACTTTTTTTTTTATAATGAGGCATGGTTATTGACTGCAGTAGCAGTAGATTTTGCTAATATTATATGTTGTGTTTTTATATACTAATACATGTTTTTATATAAAGTGTAATTTGCTAAATACTTGCTTATTAGTCTACCTAAACTCAGTAACAGACAGTGTTG